>VZRS01003565.1:479360-718935 GCA_013398055.1 Ifrita kowaldi
TTTTTTTTTTTGTAATCCTTAGAAAGAGTATCGAAAAGATTTGGAAGAAGGGATGAAAGGAAAAGGAATGACAGTGTTTGAAGATACACCTGATTTGATTAGAGTGAAAAATGCAGCTCAGATACTAAATGAGGTATGTTATGCTAGTCAAGGTTATTAATATCACAGAAGGTTCACTTTATGTTAAACTCAAAAGATTCCCTTTTTCTTTTTTTTTTTTTTTTTTTACATAATCTACAAGGAAATATGTAAGTATTGAAACTAAGGCTATTTCTGTTTTGCTTGAAAAATATAGTAAAGCTCTGGATGAAAAACAACTTAGGACAAATAATTCAGATTTTTGGGCAATTAGAAAGTCAATGGAGATTGTTAGTGGGGTCAATAGATCTGGCATTCAGAGCTGTGCTCTGCTGAGCACAGAGGCTTTCTCAGCACATGAGTTTGGGTGGACTTCCAGAGATCCAAGGCTGTCTCTGGGAAGCAACAGCGGGGCTGGAGGGTGTAGGGAGGGAAGAGGGAAGGCAAAGCTCATGCTGCACGTTATGCATTTGGGGAATAATTTCAGAATTATATATATATTTATATTAATCTATTTTATATTAATTTTGTATTTATTTATTATATATTATATATATGTTTATTTGCTCACACACACACACATATATATATATGTATATATCTCCATAAAAAACAGAGGGAATGCCTGGATAGGGCCAATCTGACCATTGTAAAGAAGTGAAGGAATATATAGCTGTAATTCCCACGATTATCTTTTCCTGGGTGTTTTACCCAATATGAAGCTCAGAGGAAACATCTGCCATCCCACCTTTAGCAGACAGGAGTTGAGGGATGATGTATTCCTACAGGTTAATTTACAATTCTTGCCAAAAAATGTGGTTTGTGAAGTAGAGAGTTGTTTTATCACATTTATTTCCACGTCAGAGTGAGACAGAGAGGAAAGACTGAACAGAAAACAAAAAACTTTTTGCTCTTCTTCTTGTAAGTTATCAGGCCTTTGTATTGAATAGAAACGTATTTTCCTCCTTTTTTCTAATTAATGTACAACCTAAAAATAATCAACAAACAAGAAAAATAAGGGGCATTTTTAAATTATATGTATTTACTTTGAAAAAAAGTTTTCCACAGGCAGAGATGAACTAGAATAGAAAAAAGGATGATTACTACCAAAGTAGTAGAAATAGCACTGGCTGAGAATATTTTTTTACAAAAAAAGTACAACTGTTGTATACAATATTTCCGTATTACTTTTTAATATAATTTGCTGATGAACAAGGAACATATCCTTGCTTGGGTAGGCTGAAGATGAAATATTAATTTTGTTTTCAGGTTATTGGTTATTTATAATTTATATTGTGAGGAAAAAGCAGCAATCACGGATGAGGACTGCCACTTGCCTAATGGCTATGGTTCAGGAAAGACCTATTAAATGAATAAATTACAACTTCCTGATCTGGAAGTTCACTGGAAGCAATTCTGTGCTGTATTAAATTTCTAACATGTAGTCTTGTCATAAATAAAATATTTTCTTAAAAGTAAAATGTGTTTCAATTAGGCTGGCACCAAGTACCAACTTATTACACCATGTTCTGCAGAGCTAAACTTCCCCTTTACTTTAGAGGATAATTGTAGCAAGCTGCATGGGCTGAATTCCTCCCACCCTCTGCCACATTAAAAATTCATTGACAGAGGTTTGTACATTCAGTGAGTATCTTCTAAAAGTTTTCCTCCTGTAGTTTGTTATGTGTTTTTCCTGACAACAGCTTACCAAGAGTCTTGAGAATTGTGACTCTTGAGAGTTTTGATTGCCTCTAAATCCTAAATTTCAATGTCTTGTGGAAAAAAATCTCTGGTTGCTGTGAATATAATGTATAAATTCTATCTCCACAGAGACAATACAAGAAAGACTTGGAAACTGAAATTAAAGGGAAGGGCATGGAAGTTGGTCCAGATACACCTGAGATAAGACGAGCCAAGAAAGCTTCTGAAATTGCAAGCATGGTCAGTACCATTCCTGGGACAAGCTTTCCAAATGCCAGAATGCAACAAATTATTGTGATTGAGAGTTCCAGGGGGTGACCAATCTAGGCAATACTGGAAACGCAGATTTCTCCAAATACCTAATCCATTGAGCTGCTAAGAGTTGGACAGCTGCATCATCAGTGTAAGGGGAGAAAGTTAAGCCTTCTCAGAACTTAGACCTTCCTATCACCTTTTGCAGGTTGTGCTTGTTCCTCATGGGCCATGTGTGGCCTGAGGTGTGTTTGGTCACTGTGGGCCCTGCTGCTTTAAGGTCTAAATAGCTCCTTACTTAGTTAGGGCCAAATGATAAACAGAGTTGGAGAGATGTGAAGGCATTATGACATCAGTCTTGCAAAGCACAGCAGAGGGAGAAATTCTCATCTACATATGTCTGACTGTGGCTGCCAAAACTGCCAAGACAGGTAGATGTGAAAGGCTACATCAGATTTGAAGTGAGCACTCTGTTAAAAGTTTTTTAACCCATCAGCAACTACAGTGTAGGCATCTCATGGATAGATTCTGCAAAGCTAGTTCTGTTGAATTATTAGTTATTTGGTGGTTTATGAGTGCTGGTCAGTGAAATTGTACAGATTAAATTGGAAGCGATTTAGGAATTTGGCTGTCAGCTGTAAGTATTTCCAATGCTATTATTTTCAGAAAGAATACAAAAAAGACTTGGAGAATGAAATTAAAGGAAAGGGAATGGAAGTGGGTACGGATACCCTTGATATACAACGAGCCAAAAAAGCTTCTGAAATTGTCAGCCAGGTGAGTACAGAATTAATTGCTTTAAGATTACTTTGAAAGTAAAACGCAATGAGGTGTTAAAAGCATAAAATCTTCTTGAACATTCTTAAGCTGAACAAAGCAAACAGTGCACAATAAAAATATTAAATTAAAGAAATGGAAGAATTTATTTTTATAGTCTGACCAGTACTATCAGAATAGCTTTGAAGACGGCATGTACAGAGTTGCAGTGTTAGTTATGGTTTTTATTTCCCCTTTATTTTTTCTTCAGAAAGAATATAAAAAGGATCTGGAGACTGAAATTAGAGGAAAAGGGATGCAAGTTGGTCCATATACTCCAGAAATTCAACGGGTCAAAAGGGCTTCAGAAATAGCAAGCCAGGTAGACATAGTCAAAGGTTGAATGTTTTAATTCTGTGTAACAATGAGTGCTTGACATACACTGCTCAAAATACTTCTTCTCTAGCTCTGCAGAGGGTTTCATACCCATACTAAATTAATTTACATGTAGTAAAATGTTTTAACTGCCTGATTCTTATTTGTATTTAGGCCTGTTACACCATGTAAGTTGAATTTAACTATTTACATCTACTTGTAATTCTTTTCACATTACCCAATTACCTAATGTTACATTATGTACATTCTGACAGTGAGGCGAAAATGTGTATGAGGATATATTATGTATGAAGATATGTTATATATGAGGATATATTATGTATATGTTTATTGAATCTATTTTAGTGTGGGGGACAGACAATGATATCAGTATGGTGGAGAAGAAAGGTTTAAGTAAATACTGGACAGGGATGAGGAGGCTCATTAGCAATAAGCATCTTTTGTGCAGTTTGGATATCCTGAGCCCAAAAAGCATAGACATTTAAAAACTATTTTTTCAGAAAATGTACAAAGATGAAGCAGAGAAGATGCTCTGTAACTATTCTGCTGTCCCAGACACTCCTGAGATGGAGAGGATAAGAAGTACTCAGAAAAACATCAGTTCAGTGAGTAACAGTGCTTCTCTCTTTCCTTGTAACTTTTCAGATATTTTTTAGTTTAAATAGGCTCTCTTGTGCCACAGCGTAAAATAGGGAACTCAGGAGTAAAAGTCCTTTGAACCATTTGCATAATTTTCCTGGCAAAAGCTGTATCACTCATTTCTTTCAGTAAAAAAAAATACCCAGCTTTTCTAGGTGAGACACAGTTATTTTGAATTTCTAAACCACTTATATCACCTTGCCAAACCACAGTTATTTTTAAGCGAAGATTTTTTTTTTTCCTTTTTCCATCAAGCTCCAGGAAGTACTTTGTTTAAAAGGAAAAAAAAAATATCTAAGGCTTCTTACTGTACATATAAGATTTTTCATCTGTTTTCTATCATATGTACTGAGAATCAAGATTGGGGTATGAAATTAGAACAGATCAGATTTCATAAATGTGTATATATATATAATGATTTTATATTACACTGGGTATATTTTTAAATTTTCTGCTAGATTTAAGTTCCAGTTTATCCCTAAATATAAATTATGAGCTTAGATTTCTAAAATTGCACAGTTTGGGATGTATTAAGTTCCACTTCCTTTTTGGGCCCATTAGTGCTGCTGTTTGTAATTCTGCCTTTGCTTGTAGCATAACAGAGAAGAGGAGTAAATCTGGCCTCCAGAACAACAGGCCAGTCAGTGGATGTTTTTTATGGCAGACTAAGTAATACTAATGAAGCCAATGATTTGAGAGAAAGGAATATAAGATACTTAAATGTGTTTAGTATTATCTGACGCACGTGTTCTTTAACTTAGAGATATCCTCAGCTTCTCCAGCTCTCAGAAGTACGAGCTCAGTTAGTTTCTCCCAGAGGTGTTTGCGTGCAGCTCCCCTGTGCAGCTGAGGTTTCTGCAGGCGAGTAAGAGCCTATGGGGAAGGCAGAGGAGATACCTCTGAGTCTGCTCTAGGCTGTGGTCACTCCTGTAACATCTCCAGCCATTACCTGCTCTTTTTCTTCCTTTGAATGAGGACAGCCAAGAGCTACATCTTTCTAGTAGGAGCTCTTGACAGGCCCACTGGCCCAGTTTTGCTTCCTGTCGTCTGCTGGCTGCTGGTTTTGAATGGTGCTCTGCAGCATAGTGTGATGGTGATTATCACCATTTCTCATGTCACTGGTGTCCTAACAGGCTAGGCTGAAACTCCCTGGAACAGAGGAACAAGCTAGCTTCTGGAATCTGCTTTCCACCCTGCTCCAGCCTTTGATAGCTTTTGATGAAGTCCTCAAGTAGGTCAGTGGCACTGGCAGTGTGGACTCACTAACAGTTAGGTACCAGGCTTAATTAAGATAGGTATCACTACTTAATTAAGCCATGACAAGCCTCTGATGCATCTGAACCCCTTGCAGCCCTGTAGGCCAGTCTGAGCTTTCAGTGCCAAGACTGGCAACTATCCTCTTTGTTAGTGTCCTAGATAATAAGAAATAAAATGTTTTGTCTTTGAGGTGATTTGTATTTGCTTTCTTTTGTGACTGTCCTGTTTCTGTTTGTGAACTGGATCCTCCAAATGTAGGAAAGCAGTTCACAGCTGTGATTGAGCTATCTTTTTTTCTTCTTCCTCTATGTTTTAATCTTTCATCCTTCTATGCAGTTTAGATTATGAAGGTAAGTTCTTACTGAGTTAAGATACAGCTGGCAGCAGCATAAAAAAAAATAATGACCCCTAATAGTCTTCTGATTTTTGGATTTTTTTGTCTTTCGGATTTTTTTGTCTTTCGGATTTTTCTGCCTTAAGGGACAAAAAAAAGCAACTTGCTCTGCAGATAAGATCGTTGCTGCTTTTAGCTCACTGGCTCATTTGGCAGGTGATTTATAATAGGATATTTACTTCACAGTCATTTCTTTCATAGGGAAATCCTGTCTCCAACCTATTTTACCAATCCTTTCTTGGTAGAGGAGAAAAGTATATTGTAGACCAGCCCACAATATAAATCTTTCTAACTGACATGGTGCAGAACAGTTTTCAAGTTCTTACTCATAAACTGTCTCTGTTCTCTCATGGTAAAACAAAATTCTAGATTGTTAAAGGTTTTCTGAATATTAAAAAAATTAGTTGCGGGCATTCACTCTCCTCTAGAATATTTGGCAGAAGTATTCACCCCAAGCTATGGAGGACTTCAAGGAATTAGGAGAAATTAATCAGGAATTATGTTTTTATTGTTTAAGGTTTGTCGATAGGAAAAGTTAAATAAATCTTGGTTTAAGAAAGGCAGAAATACTAAATCGTAAAGATTAATTTAATTAACTCCAGGATCAGATTTGTTTTTTACACTAACTGACTGGAAATACTTACCAGAAGGGCAACAGCTGTGCCACCAAATACTGAAAATCAAGTAAAACTTCTTGAGGAGTTTTTCAGCATGAACTGGTGCTCCATGGTTATTTAAATTATAGCCATGCTTGGAATTTGTGGAGCAGTTATTTACTGTCTCTTTCAATAAGTTCAAATGATTTATTCTACTGATGTGCTTTGTTTTTATCATTTACTGAAACAACTGAAATAGAGAGGAGTATTGTATAAACAGCATGTGTATCTTTTAAGAAGTGACTTTTGTTTTTAGATGCAGTCCTCAGCTTTCTGGCTTTAACCTAGGAGTCAAAACTTGCATGACTTGGATTGTAGCTCTGGTTGTTGTGGTTATTTTTCCATGAATATTTCAATTTTTTGGCTTGTTAACTTAGAAATAACAGTAATGTCTGTTCACTTCTCGCAGTATTTTAAGATCTGAAGCCTAAAGAAATCAAATAAAATCCTGCATGTACATGCTCTTTCAATTACATTGAAATGAATGAAATTACTCAAGTGTAAAGTTACATTTGTAAAACTTTATAGATTATTACAGAAATTTTAATATTTTTTCCAAATTTAAATATGTCATTGCAAATACTTAGAAATACTGAGGTCAGTCTAAAGGATGAGAATATACTATCTGGGTTACAGTTGAAAACAAACAGTGTAATTATAGTTATTGATAATTAGTCTGATTTATGAAGAATTAAAGTATTTGCTTTCTTAGCAAGATTTATAGTCAGACCAATTTGGAGCTTGGAAAAATGCCTAGCCCTTTTATGAGAACTAGCATTTGCATTGCTAACAGTCTCATAATTATCTTTTCTTTTGGGGAAATGAAGGTGTTTTACAAGAAGGATGTAGGAGCTGGCACAGCTGTAAAAGATACTCCAGAGATTGAAAGAGTAAAGAAAAATCAACAGAATATTAGCTCGGTGAGTGCTATTAACATAAATTATTCTTACATGAATGAATGGTGGAACAATTTTTTTTTTCATCTTGTTTACTAAAAATTTCTCCATTTTCATATCACAAATCTTATTCAAATAGTTGTCCACTGAATTTTGGATATAGAGCTCTATTCTAGTACAGTTAGAACTCCCCTGTGCTGTAGCACTTCTGTGTCCAAAGGTGGAGTTTCTAGTTGAAGCATTATGTAAAATAAGAAAATATTTTAACTAAATATTTGAGGGAAGTGTTTTGTCTTTCAAGAGGGAGAAGTATGAGATATATTCTCCTGTATGACAGACTGAACAGCAGTTGTATTTGCAGGTTAGAAAAATACCAAGTGACGAAAAAGAAAATCTGTAACTTTCTGTTAGAGTCTGCGTGTATTGCATAGGACTTGATACAGTTTGCAACTCAAGAAGAGAAAAATTATGTCCAGACTTGAACTCTGTGAAAACGTGGAGAGTTGGTGCCTCTTTACACACTGGTGACTAGTAGATCTGTGGATCTGATGAGATTGGTTCTGAATTGATGTTGTTTATCTATGGATGCCCAATGTCTTTGGCACTTTAATAGGCAAATAAAAATAAAGTATCAACATGACTGTTTTCTTCAAATAGAACATTCTCTTCTGATAAATATGTGGCAAAACTTGGAAAAAACCTTAAAACTGACTGCCCAGCAAGAAAACCCTTGTAATTGCCTTGTTCACTTCTTTGTTATGTTTGATGGGGACTCCTCTGGGGCAATTTTTATGTTTGTGGCATGACTTTTCTGATGATTAGATGTTTTTTTAAAAGTAAAGTTTGAAAATAGACATGACGCTATGTTGTGTTTAAGTATCAGTTAAAATATGAATTAGGGACTCTGGACCTATTCTCACAGAATTTCATTGTTTAGTGCATAGTGTTAAATTGATTATCCCACTAAAGTAAGGTCAAGTAGAGAATTTCCAAAAAATTTTGAAAAGCTCTTATTTTCCTTGCAATGTTTTTCTGCTCTATCCATCACTTTTCATCTTGTCCTTTTGAGTCACAGTGCAAGGTATCACTTGTCCTAAATCCTGAAGTAATTGGATAGTGAGTAGTTGAAACCTGCTGGTTGGGAAGTTGTTGGTTTGCTTGATTTGAGGGTGAGGGGTTTTTTTGTTTGTTTGATTGTTTGGGGTTTTGTTGTTTTGCTTTTAAATTTCCAGTTACCACAGACTTATTTCAAGAGTAGTCACACAGTCACACAGACACACACATTAGGAGAAGTCTTACTCTAATGTTTTTTCACAATACCTTTCAATGTGAAATGGAAAAATATTGTACACTGTTCTTGCTGTTTTAGAAATCCTAAATAGTGGTGATGAGGGAAAAATGAAAGGTCGATCAGTATGCTAGTAAACACATTTGAGCAAAAACATACCAAGGGAAGTACAAAATGCTTTAGTAGTGTAGTGGTACAATGTGAGTAGCATAGCCTTTACCTTGCTAGTCTTTGTGTAGAGTTAATGTTTTACAAAAGATATTTTATTGCATGTAGCTGTACTTGAAATTACTTAGGTCTTGTATAATATTTATTAGAGGTGCAGAATGCCAAATTTAAAGGCAACGTACAAGAATGTTTCAAATTATATGTCAGTGAGAGGGAAATGATATTGTGCAGTAAGAGGGAAATTGTGTTGTGTAAGTCCCAAAGGAAGGGTAAATTACACCAATTTTGAATCCATTAGATTTAAATATTTTACATGTATTTTTAAATTTCGCCAAAAGAACTTGGGACAGCTTTAAAACTGTTTTCTGAGCTAAATGAAACTGTGGCGTTTGAAACAAATTTGCAGTGAAAGAAACACCAGGGCACCAAAATAACACTTACTGGACAACCAACCACACAGAAAAGTCCATTGAATCATGTTCTGAAAGTGATCAGATTCTTCCAGGTTGCATATGTAGGAGACAAACATCAGAATGGTGTTTTTGAAGCCTGAAATACAAGGTGGTGACAGCCAAGGAGGTTGAGCTCATCTCACCTGTTGTGATGATTGGTTTGGAAGAAGCCAAGATCTCACAGAACTTTCAAAGCAAGCAACAGACCCATGGGCTGTAGCTGAATGTGAACTGAGAAGCTACAAACAACTAAGGGCTTTTAAAAAACTTGTGTATATTGAGGGACAGGCAGGGTTGGACACAGCACTGGGAAGAAGCAGCAATTCGTGAGAAGATTCTATTTGTGTTTTTGTTAGTGTGAAATCTGTGAGGAAAGCCCTGTGGTATGTCACTCAATACCACAAAGCTGGCGTCTGATTAAAATTCAAGCAACAGACATTTTAAGGACAAGTAGCACTGCCAATTCTTAAACTTACCTAATAGTCTGTATTAAAAAACCCTTTTTTCCATTGCTTTAGTATTTTTGCCAGTCCTACACTGTCTGGACTGAAATTTTCCATTCCTGGGCTGTTTTGGTTTTATTTATTTATAAATTTCAGTCAAAGCAGCTTCCAAATATGAGCTTAGAGAAAAACAAGTTGTTTTGTCTGTGCTATGAAATTGGGCACCCTCCAGAAGTACCATGTCTTGGAGAAGAGAGTTGAAAATGTTAGAAAAAACCCAGTAAATATGTGACAGCGCCTGCAAAAGGCATCAACAATCCAGACAACTGCATTCTCACCTGTTTGTCTGCATGTGTTTTTGGAGAACTTCAATGAGACTTTGAAGTCATCCACCCTTTCAGGAACACCTAAAAAGCTTGGTTTCTGAAATGGACTGGTGGATTTATCCATAGCAAGACAATAGGAGGACCAAGTAATGGTCAAAGTGTTGTGGATCTCCAAGTAGTATATGCAGCATCCCAGTTGTCATGAAAATAGCCACATCCCCATGTGATGTGTATTCCCACTGTAAGAGTTTTAGTACACTAGAATTGTTAAATGCTCTCTCTTCTGCATTGCATCAAACAAGATGTATTAGAGACCCTAGCAGACTGTTTTAGAAATTAAATATAACGGTTCCTTTTCAGACCAATGGTGTTTGTAGATGTGGTCTAGTTGTGCAGTATGTGTAAGGGAGAGAGTATAAAGTGACTGATGTGTTTTAGTGCCTGTTTCTCTCTTCTTTAAGTTTCTAATATTTTTGTAATATCTGTTGTGCAGATTAAATACAAGGAAGAAATCCAGCGTGCAACAACTATTTCTGATCCACCCGAACTAAGGAGAGTTAAGGAAAACCAGAAGAATATTAGCAATGTGTGCTCCATTTTCATTGCTTGCACACTTCTCTCAGCTGTACTAAATCTGTTTGTGTCTTGGTGGATATGTCTGTGGTGTTTGTGCTAGTTTCTGTTTGTCCACAAAGACCATTTTAATCAATTAATGGAAAAATGATTATTCCTTGGCATTTCACTTTGATTAATAACAATGAGACTGAATTATTCCTGTTGAAATAACAATTGCCTGTGTTTGAAATAGAAGAACTGCAAGAGGGTGAGTACTAAGTATGGTGTGGAAAGATGGGATTGATTATTAAGGAATGGTACTTTCCATCCAAATGCAATGTGCTCTTTAGTGATGTCTAGCACAGTTATGTATTTCTATTACTTGGAGATCTCTGTTGTAATATCTTCTGACATGTTTGCTAGGTTCAGTACAAAGAACAGCTCTGCAAAGCTACACCTGTGAGTGTCACCCCTGAGATGGAAAGAGTCAAGAGGAATCAAGAGAATGTCAGCATGGGAAGTTGCTATCCTTTAATCCTTTGTATAATTTTTGGATGCACAAGATGAGTACAAACTCCTGCTTTCTGAAACTGTGCTGTTTCTTTAGTCAGGGAAACAAATGTATTGTAGTGTATTGGAATTCAAGTAAAGGAATGACTTGAAAACCCTCTTTTAGGAGGCAATTGTGAAAAGGCAATGCTTAGTTTGGGAAATGGCAGATGAAGCATCACATGTTCTATTAAAGAAGTGGCTGCAATGCTTCGAGATGTTATTCTCTTCCTTGGATATTTGCAGGAAATCTTGACCAATTTCTTTTTTATTTTTTTTTTAAACAGAATATCTTATAGATTTTTAGATTTTTCTTTGCTTTGTAAAAAATTAGCTACAGTTGTGCTCAAACTTCTGCTCTCTTACCTGTCTCCTGGTTCCTCAGTAACATTCCCATCAGAATTTAGTATTTAGTGGCTGGCTGACATTACCATTAGAAAGTCATATGATTTGCAGGAGCACAGAGAAGAAGGCAAGGACTGGAGCACACTCCTGCCTTCCTGCATTGATGATGTTGTACCCTGTTAATGAGTCCTTGAGAGACCAGGCACTCTCCTCACTGAGAGCTGCCATCAGCAGCCATGGTTCATGGGTCCACACCCAGTGTGTCCCTGGGGTGCTTTCTGCTGCATTCACCAAAATTAATTTTGAGTCACAATTTTCAAGAATTCTGCCCCTCTAACTCAACTTCTGGATTATTGTTGATACATATAGCTTTCCTAAAATGTATTCTGTTCAAAAAACCCTGTTTGCCCAAGTGATTCAAGCCTGTGTAGTTTTTCTACTCACATTGTCGTTTACTTTTCACCAATTTTTGTGTTGTGCAAATTTCACTGGAAAGTTTAAATTCTTTTCAAGTTACTGGAACAGCTTTGAGTGAAGATTCTTTAACTTCAGCAATTCTAGAAATATTAATTCTTGAATAGCCATTTTACCTTTATAAATGTTAGTTTGCAAGTCTAATCTATTTGAAAGTTTACCATCATTTTTGTAAGACATTATTTTTTTGTTTGGAATACATTGATGTGGACAGACCAAAATTGTGTTGTGCTGGAAGATAATTGCTTAAGCAATTACTGCCACTGTGGACTGCAGAATTATGAGCATAATATATTTGCACAGTTAACCTTATCACTTAAACCCAAGAGCTTATTTTTTTATGGAAGAATTTATTTTGCATAAAACTATATGAATTGGCATAAATTTGTTGCCAGAATCTGTCATACCATATCTGACTTCCCAGCATGTGGGGCCAGAGTTAGCATTAGATTGGTTGGTCTGTGAATGCCACGTCCTGTCCTCTATGTGCTTTAGTTCCTGATCCAGCCTTGAGTGTGCATTTGGTGAATGCATTAAGTGTGTTTTGTTACAACAAAACATGTACTGCAGTACATTTAGATAAATGCATGATGAAATTAGGCTGGATTCAATTGGCAGTTGTCTGACGTACTGCACCCTCTGTGTTTAATCACCTTTGAATATGTAGTATATAAAATTTAGAACACAGAGGGAGACATTATGGAGTTTCTGTGTCTTGACAAATATATATTTGCAGTGTACCTTGATGAAATTCAGTTTTTCATGTGCTCTGCTTGCCTTTCCTACATTATTTGTGGCTTAACCCCATTCCAAATATGAGATATTTCTCTGTGCAGCCAAGGACCAGCCTGGTAAATGTCAAGATATCATGTGCATATGTGGGTATATATCCACAGAAATGCATAAACAAACACCCTGTACAGAAAAAAACCTCAAGGTCATCTTTCAAAAATCAAGTTTTATAAACTTTAATAAACTTCAGATGCATTTTAGCTTTTCAGTTGTTTCCTGGATGACCTTTGAAGTCATGCATTTTTATATAAAACAATGAGATATTGCCATAATTGAAATAGTATGAATATATATTTTATTCTGTTAAATAATAGGTTCACTACAGAGAGCAGCCTGGCAAAGCTACTGCTGTGAGTGTCACTCCTGAGATAGAGAGAGTCAGGAAGAATCAAGATAATATCAGCTCGGCAAGTTGTTTGAATCTTTTTGTCATTCAGATTTTCAGTCATTGTAGAAATACAAACGTGGATATGCTTTTCCTATTACATTTGATGTGTCAAAGAAGTCCAGCTGCATCATTCACTGAAGATATATGGTTTTATTCTTTGAGGACATGCACTGCACATATGTGCAACAAACATATTCAGGGTTGTTGGATTATTCTTGCAAAAAAAATAAGTGGTTGTGTTGGTGCAGTATTTTTCAAGGAGAGAGACAGTAGAGGTCAGTCATTCTTTCAAGAATTTTTGTCCCTTGTTGCCAAATTTGAGTTGCTAGATTGCAGGAGTGAATTGCAGTAAAGAACAAAGGAAATGAGAATTTAACCTTAGTGCAAGTGTGTTTTTTTTTTTTTTGAGATTCAAAGCATGGAAACGTCCATTCCCACTCTGTGACATGCCACCTGTGTTAGAGCTGAGTAGTTCTTAATAGGTCCCATTGCTAAATACTGAAGATTAAGATAATGTATATTTCTTGGCTTTTATGTTAATAAAATGTAATTGCTAGTACAGTGGTGTAAGAAGCAGGAGACAATTCTATTAAGGAGCAAGGAAGAAGTGCAAAAAGCATGGTGAAGTAAAGGATAAGACCAGTTATGTTGCAGTCTGTCCTCAGCACTGGAACAACATCAGTGGCAAACTTCAGATGGTAAATAGAAGAGGTTTCATGCAGAACCACTATGTCAAGGTGGCAGGAGAGAATTACGAATAATGAACAATTTAGAACTGAGTGTAGGAGTGAAAAGTAGGTTGGATTTGTCAGGGAATATGTCTAAGGACAAAGGAATAGGATCTGACATTTAACTACATATATCTTAATTGTGTTCTTAAAATGCTCGTGAATATTTACCAAAGTCAATTATTTTTGAGGTGCATAGTTGAAAATAAGAGGAAAACTTCACAACAATTCTAGACTTTAAATAATTTTTTAATTTCTGAAAATGAAATGTATTTTGCCAAGTGACTCCTACACTTTGTTTCTCAAGATTTACAGGGATAAATACTCCTCTGTGTTAATGAGCAAGATGAAAATCAGCCTATGTTGGCTGTAATTATTCTGTCCAGAAAATGCCTTATATCCAAAAGCATATGTAGCTGAATATATTTTCTAAGAGAATTTACTGATTAATTAAGAAGGGTTTGAAGAATATGCAGTCCCATGTATTCTTTTTTCTCTGTACATTACTTCAAACTTGCCTATGAAACACAGACACCAAGACACATATTTTCATGGGTCTGCTTTCTTAGCCAATATGTAATCTTAAGGAGGGTAAAACAGTTTCAATACATGGTTTGTCTCATCACAAATGCATGTTGAAATAGATTTGCACAACTCATCTGAGAGGTAATACTTGAAGTGTGAATACAGAGGTAAATCTAAAATATTTACTAACACAGTGCACAGGTTACGGTGCAATGTAGGAGCTAAGAGAGGCCATCGGTAGAAGAATTCAACAAGACAGAAGAAACTGTAAGAGTACTCATTCCAGAACCAATAAGTAGGACTTTCACTATTTTAGAATTTTGAGTGGGTTTTTTTTTCTTCTTATTTTTAACAGATAATTAACCTTCTAGCTTTACTAGTCTGTAAAATGTCACAAAATAAACAAATAAGGAGAAATGTGACGGGAGAGATTCTGTACATACTGATGCACAAAACCCAGAGCCCAAATGTTCTTTGTGGAAACAGAATATCCAGATTCTTCCCAGGCATGTTGCTTTAGCTATTGAACAGGAGTAAGAAGGCTTCCAAAGGATAAGAATTGAATTCCTGTTCTCAGTCTGCTTCCAGGTTGGGATTATCTGGTTCTCAGGTAATCCCAACCTGGAAGCAGACTGAGAACAGACTCTGTGTCTGTCTGGGAAATAAGATAGTAGCTTATCATCAGCCATACAAATATGTTTTAGGGATGTTGTAAGTCATAGTGGTGTTTTCTTATTATTTATTTACCAGTTGATAAATGAATTATTTCATTTATGTAATTTAAACAGTCACAAATTTCAGCTTTTAAATAAACACTTTCTTTCAAGTAAGTGATTGATGGAATAAATGTGCCTTTTGGCCCTACCAATATAGTAGCTCATCTGTATCCTCACTGTGAAACAATTTACTAGCACATAAGTATAAGGAAAGAAGAGAACTGCTTGGCATTGTGATTTGGAATGGGTACTGTTGCATGGTGTGATTCTCACCATCCTTTCTGCTGTAAACAAACAATTCACCTATGCTGTTGTTGCTGTTTTGCAGGTCAAGTACAGCAGTGATCAGAGACAGATGAAAGGTAGACGTAGTGTGCTTCTAGACACACCCGAGCTAAGGCATGTCAAAGAAACACAAAACAACATCTCAATGGTAGGGTACTTTCTTCCTATAACTAGAGCATACTAAGGAACTGCACTTGACTTCCACTGGATTTTGCCTTCCATTAATATAGGTAACTAATGAAACTCTTTCCTCAGGTATGGAAGGAAAATTTTCTTCTTACGCCTGTAGAGGGAGTGTTTGCTAACTGCATAGGAGTGTAATGAACATTTTCAAAATACTAATAAACAGTTTTCTAACAGTTATATGTCTGTTCTTTTGGTTTTGTTTTTTCTGTAAAAATGTACACACATCATTTGAGCATCACAATTTCACTGGATTAGGTGACACACTTCACCTGTGCCTGTGCATGTTCCTGGTTTCTGCGTGACTTTGGTTCTTGGAATGAGTTGTTTTGTGTGCATTGGCTTGTGTGAGAATGTTTGTCAATTTAATTCATTGATGATTAAGTTATTTATAATGTAAATATGCATAATCAGCAGTACTACCTTTATAACTCTTACTAATGCTGGGGTTTTGTTCCAACACTTGGTGCTGTAACACTTCCTACTCTAATGTCCTTTTTTCTAATATTTTTTTTAAGGCAGACAGTTTAGAATAACTGCTGTTCTTTCCAAAATCCTATTTTAAAAGCCAGCTGGCATATGATAAAACAAAAGAGCAAAATATACATTTTGTATGATACTGTGCATGCAGTCAAAATTATCAGTGAATGAAAATGCTTTAGTTCTTTAGAACTACTACTGCTGGAACGTTTTTACAGACAGGTGTAGTTGTCTGCACCAGTAGGCAGCTATTCTATCCTAGAGAAGAAGGGAATGGACCTGATGGCCTCCTGAGGGCAGGATTGTTTTGTGTCCTGTGTGGTAGTAAGATGATGCTTTGCTGCTTAAGCTACTGCCTCATTCAGTGTCAATGGAAAAGAAATGCAAAATTGATTGTAAAATATCAGAAAATCAAGTTAAGGTGATAGAAAAGACTTGGCTGACCATGTAGCCTATCTCATGTGTAAAGCAATTCTGTTATGGTGCCAAGTCAAAGAATATAAGTGCCTCATAAACCAAACATATATGCATTCTTGCATAGAATAACCATTTGCTGTCAATCGCAACCTGGGGAAAAATGTAATTCTTCTTGTTTTCCTAGGTAAAATATCATGAAGATTTTGAGAAGACAAAGGGCAGAGGCTTCACCCCAGTGGTAGATGATCCTATAACAGAGCGTGTACGGAAAAACACCCAAATTGTGAGTGATGCAGCATATAAAGGGGTGCATCCACATATCGTTGAAATGGATAGAAGACCTGGAATAATTGTTGGTAAGCTGTTAAATATTGTTGTTATTGAAAGCAGTGTGGTGAAAATAAAAGCCCCTGTTTGTGCTCTCCAGATTTCATTTTCTCTTTTTTCTCAGCATGAAACTTATGGTTGAACTAGTGGTTCCATATCAAGTGAAGTAGTAATGGGAGATTATAATTTGCTCTGTAATTAAAAAAAAAAAAAAAAAAAAGGATAGTTTTTGCTATTAGTTTAAGTTTGAGTTTTGACTCTATAAGGAGGGTCAAAATATCTACAATAATCTTAATTTTGCACAGAAGAAAGATGATTAAAACTGGGATTCTGCAAGATTTCAGTGTTTAAATGTTGCAGGCCAGTTTGAGATTTCCCCTTCTGTCAGTCAGTAATTTCTCCAGATGTACACAAGTCTATTTACCTCTTGTTTCAGAATTTCACACAGCCTTAAAAATATCTCAGTCTGTAATTCATCACTAACTCATTAGATCCCTGGTGAGCCAAGCACCAGTGTTCAGAAGGGATATTCTGAAGGATGGTCCAAGATAAGGATGGGTGTTCAAGGGATAGAATACAGATTAGATTTATATGTAAAGACAAGGTATTGCATTAAGATATTATTTGTCATAATCATAATGAATTCTATTTAAAAATCGAAGTGGATATTTGAAATTGCTTAAAAGTCAACAAGTCTGCTGTGGCAAAGGAAATGGTAACCTTTTTTCTTTTCTCATTTCCTTTTCTTTTGGTGTGTCTCTTTTCTGTTTTTCTGTGCTTTACAACCATGTAGACTCCAGAGGATCTGCGTACAAAAAACCATACTGAGATAGCACTCTAAATTCTTCATACATAGTGATAACAGTGAGGCTGACTTTGTTTGCCTCTCAAAAATCAGATAAATTGCAGGTGAAATGGACTAATTGGTGCGTCACAAAGGCCATCCTCCTGCCTAAAGCAAGGTTAACTGTATAATTCCTGGCAGATGCTTTTTCAGTCTTTTCCTTAAAGTCTCCAAATGAGTCTCTCCCACACAAGGAAGTATATTTCCTTCCTTTTTTGTTGCCATCCTTTATGTCTGTAGCCTTATATGAGAAAGGATTTCTCAAAAGTGTGTGTTTAGAGAGCTCTGCCTGGGTCAGGTGCTGATGATCTTCTCTCACTACTCAGTTTTCATTGTTAGATGTGGTACAGCCAAAGAAAAAGAGAAAGGCTCCTGTAAAATTGCAGTGTGATATTCAGTTTGCACTATGCTGCTTAGTGCACGCTACAAACCTCCTGCTCTGTGCTGCATTGCGCGTGAGCTGTAACCCCGTGTAAGAGCCATGTGTGCAGTCCCGTGTTCCGCAGCTGAAGCCTTGCTAGCACAAGCAGATTGGAATTAAAGACATCCCTGAGATAGATTCTTGAGCTGTAAGAAGCGAAATATTAGTGCTATTTATCACCTAAAAATACTTCGATATCAAAATGCACAGAAATTCTTAATTTCCCATACGTGCCAAACAGCAAGAATTGTACAACTATTTAAAGGAAAAAGGCCATGATAAACCTGAAATATTTCAGCTAATGCTTTTTTGGAGTAAAATTGCAATTATAATATCTACTTGTTTAAAAAGAAGCAATGAGCTCCCTGCTCATGAAATGAAATTTCATGAAATTTTTTGAGCTTGGCAGCTCAAAAAAAATTTGCAAACTAAAAAACGTACATATGACTCTCGTGAGTATTTTTCATAACTGGAAATTGTTCAGCCAGTTAGGAAAAGTGTGTCAGAATTCCTCTGGTTGATTTTTAATGTATTATTGGTGAAGCTGTAACTACCTTTTCAAATGCTAAAATTAATGACTCTTCTTTGGCAAATAGGCGCTAGTTTTAACCATTCTAAACCCATCAAGATAAATTGATGTGAGCGAGCTTTGGATCTGTTACTAAAGAGGAACCATAATTCTCACATGAATATAAGGATATTTTAGCTTGGCAAAAGTTACCAGGGAGTTAAAATTGATTTGTGTTATAAATTGCCAAGATTCTGATTCTATGTATGTTATTCCAGATTACAAAGATGGATAAAATCAGTACAAATCAATGGCTGTTGCACTGGTGTTGCCATGAAGGCATACTTCTATTTTTATTTATTAAGGCATGATCAAACAGGACAAGTTGGGCGTTCACCAATTCCCCTACCACTTCTCATGCCTGTCAGTGCTTTATGTAGGTGCATAATTTATCACCATTAGGAATAACACATAGTTTATCAAAAGATTTTGTGTTGGCTTTAATTTATCTTGACACGAAGGAGTTAGCACTATGCCTCACCTTATGGGAGTTGTGGTAGATAACGTATAGTGTACATACACTGAATGTATTCTAAAGCCATGGGATTTATTTTGTTAGCTCTGTCTGTTCCTTCCATTGCATCTAGGCTGTTAATCATTTGAAACATGACAAATTTGGGGTCCTCACAGTTCTACTTTACCTACAAACCCATTATTTAGTTTGGTACGTTTCAAACCAGCAAAAGAACAAAGTTGGGAAGACAGGTTTTTTTTCCTACTTCCAATACATGGAGTAAATCTTGCAGCCTGGTCTGCCCAAGAAGAAACTCCCTAGGAAAACTGAGTGATCTGGTAGATTTGTGCTTTGACTGACTATATTTTACATTGAGGTTTTATTTGAAACAGATTTGAAGAGATTAAAAGATTATTTTAGTTTAGGCATATCAGATAACAGAACCATTTATATTGGGAAAGAACTTTAGGATCATCATATGCAACCATTAACCCAGGACTGTCAGGCCCACTACAAAACCATGTCCCCATGTATCATGTCAACACATCTTTCAAATACCTCCAGGGATGGTAACTCAACCACTTCCCTGGGAAGCCAGCTCCAGTGCTTGACAACGTTTTCAGTGAAGAATCTTTTCCTAATATCCAATATATAAAACTCTGCTGGCACAACCTGGGGCCATTTTCTCACATCCTGTCACTTGTTACCTGGGAGAAGAGACCTATGCCCACCTCACTACCACCTCCTTTCAGGTATTTGTAGAGAGTCTCTCTGAGCCTCCTTTTCTTCAGCCTTATCTCTGAGATAAGGTCTCTCTGAGCCTCCTTTTCTTCACGCTAACCACCCCCAGCTCCCTCAGCTGCTCCTCATCAGACTTGTGCTCCAGACCCTTCCCCAGCTTCATTGCCCTTCTCTGGACTTGCTCCAGTACCTCAGTGTCCTTCCTGAATTGGCGGGCCCAAAACTGAACCCAGGATTTGAGGTGTGGCCTCACCAGTGCAAGTACAGGGGGTGATCACTGCCCTGGTCCTGCTGGCCACTCTGCTGCTGATCCAGGCCAGGATGCCATTGGCCTCTTGGCCACCTGGGCACTCACTGGCACAGAGAATTACTTGTTAAGTTCAAGACTGGGCTTCATTTTACCCTGCGGTAGATGTGTACAATGCAGATTTCTACAGCTGAAATTGTCACCTTAGTCCTTTTGGTATTAAGAAAGATGGGTCCTATTGAGTTCACATGAATTAAGCAATTAGTAGAAATTTATTTTGGATAAGATGAGCTATGCCCCTGACTCGTCTTCTTCTTAGGCTGACATGATCTCTCCTGTATGCAAAGGAGAGTCTGTGAGCTGTGGAGCTGAGTACTGCCAGCTGTCAGCTATAGGGATATATACTGCAGCATCCCCCCAGAGTAAGGATGCTGCTGGTGAACTGGGGAAATAATCCTGTAGCTCTGATGATTTTGGTTCTGCTACTGGAGGAGAGCTCTAATATGTGATACTTAACTGGTATTTATTTAGACTTAAGAACGTACTATGGTCATGTTTAGAAAATGCAAAAAAATTGGAAGCAAAAGTCTCCTTAAAATAATGTCAGTGCTTGAAGTGAATACACTAACTTCTTTTATGCAGGAAACTAATGCTTTCTGATCTCTTCAGGTGAATATCTAGATATTTGGGTAAATTTCTAGATGAAGGAAATTGATTGCTGATTGTTAAAGCTCATTTCTTTCATGCTTTTACTTCCTTTGTTGTTTGTCTGTCTTATAATTTCTGTGCTTTGGAAAAAGATCTTAAAGTTTGGCGCACAGATCCTGGCTCCATCTTCGACATTGATCCTCTGGAGGACAATATTCAGTCTAGGAGTCTGCATATGCTTTCTGGTATTACTTATATCCTGACTTTTCCCCAATTCAGCTCTTCATGTTTATGAAACTAAGTTGATACTGTAAATTTTCAGGTCAATATGCCAGCCATATGTTTTATAAGCATACTTTCATATATATTTATGACTGTAGTAGTTTAAAAGCATTGTTTTATAGGAATGTCAGCCGTAATCACATGTGGAGATAAGAAATAGTGAAATAAATCTTATCCTAAACAAGTTATTCGTGCCACTTACAAGTAGCCATTTAAAAAGCATTGACCTACTTTGTCCTTGCTATAAGTAGACTTTTCAAATAGTTGGACCTTATAAAATTTCAGAGTTATAGAAAGTGGCCTATTTATGAAATTGATTTATTTTCCATGCACATTTTGCCTATATGGCACATGATATTATACTTTGTTCTATTATTTGCAACTCCTAGGTGTTCATAATTTAAGGATAGATGAAAAAGGAGGGAAAGTAAAGTGATAACAGGGAGAAGTGCTTTGGCTTTACAAGTTTATTGATCCTTTTCCTGCATAGGAGTGTTTATTTTGAATGTTTATTTTTCACATGTATTTCCTTTGCTACTTTGGAACTTTAAATATTCTTTTGAATAAAATACAGCAGTATTTCCACATGCACTTGTATGCATGCTGGGATAAAGGAATAATTTGATTTTCCACTGTAAATTTTTATATTCTTCTTCTAAATCCCTTCTCTTTCTGGTGCCTCAATACTACCTTCCATTTCTGCTATTCATTTAAAGCAAAGAACAAACTTAGTTGTATTTGATTTTGAAGCAAGCTTTGGAATTAATGGTGCTCAAAATGGATACAAAATTGTTAAGGATTCACTTTTCTGTAATTTTAATGCCATCAGTGTATGAATAGCAATGTTAGCAGTGGTGGGGTTTATGTTGTTGTTTGTCTTTGCACTTCTTTCATTTACTGTGATATTCTTTATTTCTTTCTACCTTTGTAGAAAGAGCAAGCCGTTACAGTAAGCAGTATTTACATTCTACCAGTCTGGGAGATTATAAATCAGATGGCTCTGACACGAACCCTACCTTTTCTTACTGCAGTGAGATAACAAGGCCATCTGATCTTGAAGGAGGTACCCTTTATTCCCACCTTTTTCACTAACAGCACTGTTGCAGTGTGTTGAGACTTCACAGGCCTGTATTAACTCCATATCCTTGTGCAGTCACAAGTAGAAACTGGGTAAGATATTGCCTGATTGATTAAGAAGGCAAAGCAAGGTCTCAAGACTGCACAGTTTTTGCATGCCATATCCTCCTGTTGTGAATTCTCTTTCACGATTTTGGTAATGTTGTCGGCTCTAAAGCCCTGGTAACTCCTATTTATAGTGCTTTTAAGAAGGTGTGTTGTGTTTTTGCAAAACGTACATGGACCTGGTTTTATTTTTTCTCTTGAATGACACAATGTAGCTGAACGAAATACACCTCTAACCTGAAAAAAGCATATTTACCTTGTTGCTTTTCAGTGGGTAAATCAAGTGTATCATAGTATTTTAGTGACTAAAGTACTTTCCCCCCATAGTCAACTATGCAGGTTTTTGTGGCTCTCTGTTTTCATCCTAAAAAAACAACTGAACGAATTTTATCCTGTTCTCTTTCTCAGTGGTTTGAGAATCAGGATTAACATTCAGCTGGAAAGTTTATAGAGTCTGTTATGGTTTACCATGAATTAGTATTAGAATACGTTGACAAACCTGCATTCTCAGGTACAACCCCACATTATGTACCTTTTGATGCCAATGATTAGAAGAAAATTTTGGAAAATGATGAATAAGGATCTAGTCATCCTAGTGGCATTACAGTATGCTCTGGACTTGACTGATGAATTGAAAATATTCTGAAACATTGCATTCTAAATAGATCTTTTTTAAAAATAGTGATTTCTACTTCTCAGTTGTGAAAAAAGGTGCACTGGAAATGTTACCCAAAGGGTTATCTTTTTTTTAAGAAAGCATTTAGTTGCCTGACATCATTAAATTACCCACACTTTTAGAAGACTTTAAGGCATCTTAATTGTAGACTGCACTTGTTTATGTTCTCCCACTCACTGGAGTAACATGTTACTGTAGTGGTCGGTGCTTATGGAGTCTACGTTGTTTTGGGTGCTGTGTAAATACACACAAGCAGTTCTGATTAAGAATGGGCGAGGAAGAAGGTGTTCACACTGCAGTACTAACTCTGAACAAAGAAAGAAACACACATCTTTGACAGCAATGCATTGCCTTTTATCATGTCTGACTATCTTTGTTTGGTGTTTTAACTATATCCCCAACTCTTTCAATAGATGATAGCAGTAATGCACATTATGTTGTTCTTTACATCTCTTCCTGGGACGATGCAAAGTGGGCTTCATGGTCCAGTGCACATTGTTTGTCTATAGCTGTTCTGATCTTTTCTTTGGCAGTATTCCAAGCCATTTCAACATTGCTTTGTCAGCTTGATTTGATTTTTAACAGATATTTTTTATTACTTGCCATATTGAGAACAGGAAATGGGCTTTATTTTCCTGGTTGTTCTGGCACTAGTGGCTCTATTTATATCTATTGTTGTGGTGATGTCTTGAATAGATCCTTGCCAAGATCAACATATTTTTGCTAGATGTTGTTTCCATTTTAGCAAGAGATTGTTTCCATTTTAACCCAGCTGGCTGGTCAGGGTTTGAGCACCTGTAGACAGTTCCAGTTGCAGGGAAGAAAGAAGTGCCAGAGCTAAGTAACTGAACGTAATCCCAATGATTTACAAGTAAATGCCATTTCTGTGAACACACTCAGAATGAGCCAGCTGAAGACAGCATCTTTGGCCAAAAATACCGATCTTTTTCACAGCAGTATCCCATCCAAAAGGTCATTTTGCACATAGCCACAAGACAAGTTTACCTGTGACCTTTATACACTGTCTCTTATACCATGAATGAGAACCAAATCCATTTTGGTGAGATTCTATGGATATTTCTCATGGAGTTTGTACTTCTAGATCAGCAGGGTTTCTCATTGGCAATTGTTCTAGCTGATGGTGTGCCAACATCAAAGACAGTTGGAGACCTGTGACCAATTTTACAATCTCTGAGTGTCTTTGGCTTTGTCTCATCATCTTTCACATACTTCTACAATGTTCAATTTTTATGTTCAAACTTTACTGCTATTTGACACAATTCAAATCTTCTGCTGCCACTGCTGATGGAATTGTTCCTTAACTACCTCTTCCCAGCCCTTAGCTGGGCCCCTGATTTAATACCAGATATTAAAGGCTTGTTCAGATCTAAATAACTCACTCTTGTCTTCGGGAATTTCAGTAATAACATCACAGGGTAGCTACTAACATTGTTCATTAGAATTACTTCTTTCTATTTTGTTCCCTGACCATTATTTTAGATGATGATGTTGAGCTGAACCACGTGTCCTTCCCAGAGAGCTTTCTCTACAAAGTCAGTAGATTTTTGCATGATGTAAGCCCAGAAAGTTCCCTGTTCTCCCTTTTAAAGTATTGCAGGTAAAATTGAATAGGAAACAATTGTTAACACTTTCCAGCAAGCCTGGTGCAGGTCATAGGCTTTCATTTTAATAGTCTTTTTGGAATTACTTTTCAACTTTGTGTGTCTATTTTTACAGCTTCTTTCTGTGATTGTCTTTCAAGGTTGACTTTATTACTTTGTGGTATCTTTGAGGTTTTTTGCCACACTGAACAGAAGATGTTGCACTAGAGCTTCTCAGTCTGCCTAAATACATTGTAATTAGTTATTGCCTAACAAAGATTATCTTTTTACCTGCAAGCCATTCTGTAGGACTTCACAGAAACAGTAGGTGCCCCATTTTTGCAAAATTCTCAGCAGTAATGAGCAATTATTTTCAACTTGGCTAAAAAGGAATAGAAGCTAATGATTTCTCTCTTTTAGTCCTGCTTTTAACACTGATGTTGCAACTTCTCAGACATGGAACCATTCACTTTTGGGAAGGTTTTTCAGATTTTCTTCAGAAAGAGAGGTTGAGAGATATGGATGTGAGATTTATTTTGTATATAAGGACAAACCAGGCAGTTTTTTCTCCACAGAACACTAGGAAAAAAGCACCAAAGTTCTGAAGTTCAGGACTCTCCAGGCAGCAGTCTGTCTGACAAATATCTCAACCGTTGTGTTTTGGGTTTTATTTAGTTTCCTTATAAAGTCTTTTCTGTCTGTCCTGATTTTCCATGCAGCCTTGTACAGTGGTTTTCTCCCAGTTCTTTTCACACTCACTCTCTTGCTCCCCTTCCTTCCCTATGAGTAAAGTTCCATCCTGTTAGTTTGCATTCAGGCTCCAGGAGAAAAAGATTTGGTTCATATGGCTCAACACCTCTGCATATCTTGCCCTATTTTGGACAGTTTCTAGTTGAAATCTTCAGGGCTGGTTTTCTGCTCTTTTGCATTTGACCTTTTTTTTTTTTTTTTCCTCTTTGATTTCCTCTTAATATCTAGTTTGTGTGCACACCTTTGTCTAGGTGTGTATCAGCATATAGACATGATGCATAAATTTTTTCCTTACTATAGGTTTAGAATTTTTCCGTGTAAGAAAGTGACCCTTTATTCTTATTTTAAATTGTGTGTAGCCTGTAGATGGAGAAAAATAAGAGATGAGTATCAGTTAGTTTTCAGTTGTGGATATATTGTTACTCTGATGGGGAAAAAAACATTATTTCTTGGTTATTTTCTGAGTCATCACCATATTATCTTAAAAGATACATAGAAATCAGTCTGTAGGAGACAGAAATCAGTTTTGCTGTGCTCCCAAAAACACATGTTATACAGGAAACTTTAGTGGATATTAGGACAGAATTTTCAAGGGTCTTTTGTTGCATTTTAAACATGAGTGCTGAAATTTCATTTCTTTGGCTGGAGCCAGCATGTTACTGGCTGCCTGTATGTGTGCTATTTATACTTGTCTCCTTCAGCCCAAGTTCTTCAGATTCAGTTCACCTGCTGCCACCAGACAAGTAGTGAGAATTAGCATAAAGGAGCCTTGATATGAGTTTTAAGGTCTTCCTTTCTTTATTTTAATGAAAACAGTCTGCCAGCAGGACTCAGGTCTCTGTCTTTGCCTGGTTAGTTATCTTCTTTTACTCACACTGGCAATCCAAATACGCAGATTTCAAGAAACTATGAAATTCCACTTATATCTTTCTAGCCTCTTAATTTTTGTTATCAGCCTTAACAGTAACCTGTAGATTGCTATGGGAAAACTGAAAATTTTTGTTAGATACTTCATTGATTTAACTAATAAGAAATCCAGAAAAGATTGGTGCAAACAACCTCTGAGGAATAAATGCAGCAAATAGGCACCACTGCTGGCAATTTGACTCCAAAGTCTATGATGACTGAAGAAGACACAATGCTGCAGTCTCTGCCTTAAAGTTTTGAAGTCTTTATCTAGTTTGGAGTGGAAGTTTAATCAATGAGAAACAGCAAGTCCTTTCATCTCTCTCCCCAGTGGCATGTCCTCCTTGTGTGATACGAACCTTCTGAAGAAGAAAGGCTCCAGAGCAGCTGAGCCTGCTCCCCTCCCTTCCTCCAGACTCCAGGGGTTATCTTCCTCCTTTCCTCACTGAGGCAGGAACAGGTTGTAGGCCATTAGAAGAACTGCTGTTTGAACTGCAGTGTGAACACAGCCCTGCAAAGAGCAAACGCAGACCTTATGTATCGTTGAGTGTCACTGGCAGCAGCCTTGTTCTGTGTACTGGCTCAAGGGGAGGTTCAGCCCCAG
The DNA here is from genome assembly GCA_013398055.1 of Ifrita kowaldi. Lineage (NCBI taxonomy): Eukaryota > Metazoa > Chordata > Aves > Passeriformes > Cinclosomatidae > Ifrita > Ifrita kowaldi. The sequence goes on from VZRS01003565.1 coordinate 505,751, forward strand.
TGCCTCAGCCCAGCACTGACATTTTAAACATTAATTTCAGGGATGTCTCCTTCTCTTCCCCTAGCACACACCAATATTGGCAACTCTGTATGTAAAATGATAATTCGTAGGATTTGCCTGAGGCTTTGACACCCACACATTTATACCACAGAAAATCCTAGAACAAGGAACTTTGCTGCTGCTTCTTCTCTTGGCTAGTCTGGTCAGAAGACTACAAACTAGTCAGATAAAATGGAGAAGATATCTCTTTATTTCACACGCTGGAATTGCAGATGTTTCCCGGTATGTAGGCCAAGGAGTCTTCTTGCATTGGGATAGTGGTCATAACTCATCTCCTGTGCCAAGAGCTGAAAGAAGAAGAGGAAAGAAAACCAGATTTTATTCTCTTCCTTGCTCTGTCCTTCCCATGAATTTTTATAAAAAACTCTCTGTTTTTGAGGTTTTTTAAAAAAAAATCACCATTATTAAAAGACAAAGCAAAGAAAAAAAGAGGGATTAATACCACTTATCTTGTAATAGAGAGATCTGTCTTCCATGTCCAGGTGCAGCTGTCAGGAATACAGGGCAGGAATCCTTCACTCCTCTTCATATTCATATTCAGTTCCTAAGCTCTGCCATTCTGAGGAGGTCAAGCAGAATGACACAGCAGTTATATTTTCTTCTCTGTCAGCCAAGGGAGAATTGTTCTTTTTTGCTAGGCAGCTGAACTCTGTTTCCGTAATGTTCCCCAGAGTCCGGTAATCAAACATGGCATTCAGAGGGAGAGGAACTGTACAGTTCACAGGAAGAACTATAGGCTTTTGTGAGTTTCTTGTCCCCTTTCAAGTGTCTCAGCAGGCTGCCCTGCCACAGAAAGCTGAACCCATCAAAACAGCGCTCTCTGTCTGCTCTCTTGGTGAGGGTCACATTGACACTTCTCTTAGCCTCCAGACTCATATTTGTTTCTGACTTTTTTTGTATTTCTGACTAGATGGTACTTTGGTTTTCCTTCTTTAACATGGCAGCCCCCAGCAGGTTTGCCAACCTGAAAGCTAATGTGTGGGGAAAAAGTAGTCTTCCTCCATTCAACAGCATTTTGGTAAAACTGTTTTTCCATCTTGGTAATCAGGTGGTTTTCTCTTCTTAAGTGTGTGATGTACTACAAATGCTTGCAGTCAAATAGTAAATAACTTACCCACAAACTTCTGTGCTATTTTTGAACTTAACAAAATAGTTGTCTTGCATGTTATACAAACAAAAATGTATGTATATGTAGCATGAAGAGTTTTCTTTGTTAGAGAGCTTACATTCCAGAACCAGTGAACCTGGTTTCTGTTTCCATTCTCCAATATGAATTACAGAAATGATATACTTTCCTTTGTAAAAGTTTGCTGTAACCACATTGTACCCCAAAAGGACATGGTTTTTCAGGCAGCAAGACAGAGCTCTCTCCCTTCTGAAAATTGCATGTTTCATTTGAAGGAGGTGTGTTTTGTTGTTTCAGCTTCTACCGTAATTTTGCAGAGACTCCTAATGTTCAAAGGGCATTTTTTCCCTGATAGAAAATAACAGCATTACAGTTAGAGGAGGTCTTGAAAACAGTGGGAGGTTTCCCAGTGTTAAAAACCTTCTCAGCTCTAGATTTGAGGTGAGAAAGAAAAATAAAGACAAAGTTAGTTGTGAGAGTTTAGATTTCAGTTAAAAACAGGTTGAGTATGTTCCCTACATGTATGCTAATTTCTATGTGTTTACATGATAAGAGGATTTCTGACTGCTTAATATATAATTGTGTCTCTGAATAATCCATTTCAGCCTTTTAAACCATGTAAGTATATGAATCCAGAAAGGCAATGGGACTACATTTATGCACTATCTTGTGCATTATCAATTTTCTGTCCTAGTCTGGACTATGGGACATTTAGTGTCCTCTGCTGAGTGCTTTGTTAATGCAGAACATGAGAGAAACCAGTCCACAAATTATATTTCATTTTTTTCCACCACAAAGCGGTATTAACTATCTGTAAAACCTGATTTTTTAACATAAAACTTGAAAATTCCTATAGTACTCCAAGTGATTGCTTAGTTAAATTTTGATTAAGGTTTGGTTTAGGTTGCTGGGAATAAAACTAAGCATTCCATGCTGGTTGTAATACCTTAAGATATTAATCTTGATCCATCTGAAAGCACATATTCATTCAGTATATATTCAGAGGGTGAGTTAATGTTCCAGGGAGAGCTTTACATTTCACACTTCCAAAGTATTTTTGCTTAGATTCCTTATGCCTGTCTTTGATTCCCATACTTCTCTCCCACATTCTTGACATCTGGCAGCATCAAAAGACAATCCCCACACATCCAGGAGGAGGAGAATCCAGAAAAGATCCCATTTTTAATTTCTGTAGTGTAGCAGTAATTCAGGGGATCCTTCTGTTTGTTCTGCCAGCTGTCTGAATTTGATGTTCTCTTTTCCATTAAACAGTTAGTGAGCAGAAAGTGGAAAGGAAGTTTCCAAGTGACTCAGCAGTTGGAAGTGTTAATGGCTCCCTTGGCAAGGAGTTGATCCAGTTGTTCAGTGTGGTCCTCTAGAGCAGCTTTTGATACACTTCAGAGAATTTTATATCTAGTAGACAATAAATGTAATTAGTAAAATTGTGTGCAGTGACATACGTGATCCTGGTTAATGCTGTCCTTCCACCATTGTTCAGATTGGCTATACCCACTATGCAAATAAATCGATGCACAGAAGTCAAAACACAGCTTCTGTGAAAAGAACATGCAGGCTTCTCTCTCTAATGCACAAGGACAACGGTAGGTGTTCAGTAAATTTAAGAGAATTCAAATTATAATTGAAGCCATGTGAGTAATGTAACATGTTAACCTTCATTTTACTAAATCTTCCCTTTTGTGAGGAAGCCTAGAGCAAAACTGGGTGTATTCACATTTAAGTAGGAATTGCAGCTTCCTGTGGTATACCGTGGCCCTGCTAGGTCTGAGGATGCCTTGGGCTGGCTTTAAGACATTTTGTGCCTTCATAAATAAAATAATGTGGTTTGGTGTGCGACGAGAGAAAAGGCAGATTGTACTGTTGTCTCAGCTGAGACAGGCTGCATCTTAGGTTGGCTGTCGGGCAAAAAAGTCAGCTGGCAGTCAGGTTTGTTTGTGACACCAGACCCTGGCTGCAGTTCATATCCTGAGCAGGGTGCCCTGTGATTCCGTTATGGGCCAGGCACAGAACCTGGGGGAAAGGGGGGATGGGTATGAGTATTTTGGCATAGCAGCTGTTAATAGACACATAGGCTGGACTCTTTGGGCTGTACAGCTACCACTGAAGACGAATGCCAAACTAATATTCATAGTGGTGTCCGAATAAAATGATCTTTTATAGTTGAGCTGCTAGAACAACTCCTATGACACAATATAATCGATATAGTTGCTGTTAGTAATTCTTTCTTCCTCAGGTTGCAATAGAGTATTTAATGTATTAATTTTGCTTTTGTGAGGAAAATGAGTGAATTAAACATCTAGAGAAGATTTTGTAGTTGAATATTCAAACCAGATTTTTTCTGTCAGTGCATTTAACTGGTTTAGAATATTTTGTGTTTATCATAATAACGCTAAAATTACATTTTTTGATTCAAAATTGGGAACAAATAGGACTCCAGTTTTAGGGTTAGAAGCCAAATAGTTGAAGTAATTTTCTCTTTTACAGTGTTGTAGTAAAAATCTGTCAGTGAAATCTGGAAGGGTGATAAATGGTTTGTATTTTAAGTGAAATAAATTTTAAGAGAAGTAGATGGTTGTAGCTGGCCATAAAGTCCTAAATGTCAGATATAGAATTCATATAATTTTTAAAATCCCCGAAGCAACCATTAAAAGAAGTTGGATGAAGATAATAATTAATAAATTAATAAATAAATAAATTCTAAATTGTAATTTTGTATTGTGTTCACTTTCATTTTACACTGTTTTTTTAGCAAAAGTGACAAAACCATCAAAATGAATAAACACTACGGCCTTTTTCTGTAATTTTAAAGGCTGATAACACTTTGAAATATTTTACTTACTGAACTTCCTGGGAGATCATTTAACACCCTATTTTATAACAAACACCCTTAGCTTTCATTTGAAAAAGATTTTATTTGAAGGGGCTGCTATGGAGTTACATTTATCAAATCAATTCTTTTGAGTGTTTGTGGTCTTACAGTCCTAAATGTCCATTCCAAAAGCAGTCTGGGGAAGCTGATGTCATTTTCAGAACATCAAAATTGCCTGCTCTGCCAGAACAGGCTTTTTGCAAGCTGTGAGGCTGCCACTTACCACCTCACTGCTCCAGAGTCAGACACAGGCAGGGACTCTATGGGTTGTTTGAGATTTGGGTTCTTCCCCTCTCCTGTTGCCAGAGCACTAAATGACGTGTGGTTAATACTTTACAACTCTGTGGTGCTTTACCATGACAGTAATGTGTTAATGATAACGAAAGCTTTTGAGCTGTTACTCAGTATCCTCCAACCCCTGTACCTCAATAAAAATGATGCTCTAAGCAGTATCCACAATCACTTCCTGGCAAAAATGTTCCCCGTGTTATTGTCTTTTAGTAATGAGGGTGGATGTTCTGTGGACTGTCCTCTTTTAATGTTGACTGTAGAAAACAGGACATCCTGGGTTCCTTTCATTTTTCTCTGGACTGTGGTATTTGATAACTGCTTGCAGACAAGGCTTCTGGAGACTCTGCTAGCCTGGGCTTTTTTAAAATATATTGCTTTTTTGCAGTTACTCTGAAGAGGAATGAAAGCCATACTACTTTTTTTTTTTTAAGGAAAAAAATTGTCCATAAGAGAGTGACTTTTGAAATACAGAGATTTAGAACCCTCAGAGAGGTGAGAATGGACCTTGGAAAATAATTGGCCATGAAAAAGGATATAATGGAATTGATGGATCCACCATTCCTCAAAATGTGAAGAATTAAGAAGGTCTGAATCACCAAACACGTAGACCATGATGTACTAGAGAGACAGTTTGCCAACTGTTCTTCCACTGTCCTAGCTAGTATTTCTCAAATTCCCACTCCATCTGCTAGTGGATTTATGATGGACTTATAAAACAAAGACCAACGTAGCTATTATTAGTGATATTGCTTGTTCATACAAATCAGGAACTTTGGACTGAAATATGAGATAGTCCCTGCCTAAAAGGAAACCTCAAATCAAACACAGGGTTCCAGTGTCATGAGGACATTAGACATTCTTTTTATTGTTCCTTTCAAAATTTCTTAGTTTTCTCTGACATATGCTCAACAGCTATATGAGATCATCTGTTGTAATTTCATTCAAAATCAAATTTTAATTTCTTATGTTGAAATTATTTTCAGGAGTTATAATTGCTTGATTCTACATTTCCTGTAATAATCTACTTCAGCTTACATCGTGGATACAATATAGTTAGTCTTAATTATTGCTAGCTGATAAAATGGTGTTATAAAATAATGATTCTTAAAACAATCTTTGTCTAATCATGACACTAATGAAGTTTAGTTTAAAATACATGATTTTGTAAATTGTAGTATGTCAGTAAGTAGTCATGAGAGTAGAGACGTTTTGATTTTTTGCATCATGAATAATTAATGGTATTTTAAACACAAAATGAGTAATTTTGTTGGCCTTCTCTCCATCATTTTTTAACTATTTGAAGATTGTACAGTTTATTTCTTATATCTTTAGAATTTAGGTTATGGAAACTTCCTAAGCTGTCACATTCTGAATATGCCACTGACTCCAAGTAGTTCAGAGCTTCAATTCTAATGAGGTCAGTGAGCATGGCAGATATTTATTAACACCCTCTGTGAATTAGGCCACACTTTCAGGTTGTTATTTCAACAACCTAATTATATCTGGGTTTGATATCCCAATTTACTAACTATTACTGACTCCTGTAATGGATAGCATGCAGACGAACTGCTGCTTCTGACAGAACCACTGAGAGCAACCAGCCTGGTAGCTCAGACATCCATGAAAGCAGGCTAACTGACCAGTAAAGGGCAAGGAAAAGAGGGAAGAAAACCAAATAAAAGAAATGAAGAGAAAGTTACTTTTACAAGAAAAAATGCCAAGATGCCTTACCATGGTGTTTTCTACTGTTCTAAAAACAGCATTTTTCTGTATCAGGTTTCACCATCTTCAATCTTCAGGTTAGTGCTTTTTATCTGCTTACACAGTCTGAACTATTCCCAGTAAATAGCACTGTGCTGTGCTACTCTTCCTGATTAGAAAAAACTCTGTTAATAGACAAGAGTCATAACCACTTTAGAGTGTGTTTTTTAATTTTCTAGCTTATTTGAAAAGTTAATGCTGAGAAATTTAACTTTATAAATGGCTGGGAATTTTTCAATGTTCATCAGAAGATAGTAGTTTAAAAGGCAAACTTTTGTATAGGAATGGGTTACGTGTGACTAATATCTCAATGCCAGAAGAATCCCATTTTTTCAGTTGGAGATTTTTAAGGTTAAAGCTTGACATTTTTAAAACAAAGAATCCAGCTTTGTGTTGAAATATGTTTCATTTTGAAGAGGCACATAAACTGTAATAATGATTAAAATTTATAGATATTTTGATTGATATGATTGGCAAAAAAAATTTTTCTTTACACAATTTTTAACATTTCTTTTTGCATGAACCTTTGGGATTTTTAAAAAATTTTCCTCCCATTTGGGTGCAGGAGCATTCTTGGCAATCAGTTCTGCACTGTAAAATTATTACTGAGGTTTTCCTAATGTTTTCTGTATCTAACATTCCTGTACTCTGCTGTTTGTTTTCTCTACTCCTGTGACTGCTTTTTTATAGTATTTAGAGACTATCTCCTTGCTCAGTACCATGGCGATGCTGCAGAGTTCTGTATCTCATGTCAACCTCTCTGGGCAATCCTTGCACATGTTAAAGTCTTTTAAGTTCTCTGATACCTGTTTTTATTGTCAAGTAAACAGCTCTTGCTGGCTGCATTAGGCTTAATATTCTCTCAACTTCCACTATGACTTTTTGCAAGTACTATGGAGACCTAGGATGCAAGTAGTTTGCAAATAGTTGAGCAGTGCATGCCATGTGTGAGAGCATACAGGAGCACCTGCATTACATGGGCAGCTTTGTTTGGAGCTGGATGCTGGGATGTCTGGAGGGAAGTGTCTGTGAGAGGCTGAGCTCTTTTGTGCTTTGAATTCAGAGGTGGCTTGCACAAAAGAGAGGTGCTTAGGGGGACATGCCTTGCAACAACTGAGCTGATCTCGCAGTTTGTTGCTTTCTGCTGTTCGTGGCCTTGGGTACTTGGTCCTGCCTCCATCCTTGTCCTGCACCTGGTCTGATCCCTGGCGGAGCTCACCAAGCCAGCAGAAGAACAACCCAGGTGAGAGGAAGGAAGGGGAAGCAGAAGTGTTAGGCTGTCTCAGCCAGCTCATGGGGCACCAACCCCATATGCAGTGGGCACCGGGGATGGACTGCCTGTAACCTCCTTGGCACATATCACCTCATGACTCCTGCCAAATTCTTCTAACAGTCTTAACTTCAGCAGAGAATGATGTTTAGCACATCATCTTTAAAAGTCTGCTAAAAGCTCAGCTGTCATAGCAGTCAAGTTACTTTTCTGCTCTTTATGTGTCTTTAACATCGAATCCTCATCACATCTAACCTGCCTTGTTGCCAAAGTGTCAAGATTCTTGTTTCTGATTAGCCTGGGATATGGGCCTTCTTTAAATCTCTTACTAAATTCTTGGCTAACAACAATTATGTTCCATTTATGCTGCTGTTTATGCTTGGGCAGGATGTGAACTTCTGCAGAATTGATGTGTTAACCTCCTTCAAATCTCTCCTTAAAACTGTTTCTTGAGATGCTTATATGGTTAATGCAATGCTGGGCTGAGCTCATCTCAAGAGCTTGTACTGGAATATAGAGAGCATGGGAAATAAAGAGGAGAAATCAGAGGCTTGTGGCTGCTCAAAGAGGTGTAGTAAAATCTGCATCCTGAAATAAAAATTGACAGTACAAGGCCTGAAGAAACCCAACCTAACTGCAAATTTGGCCCTGATTTTAAATGGGGACAGACTATTTTATTTCTAGAGGCTTCTTCAACCAAAAAAATCACTTTAAATATTTCAATGATGGTGTGCAGCAGCAAACATCTGGGGAAATGGATAGAAAACAAACAAAAAAAAAATTATCTAGCCAGAGTTTGTAATCAAAGTAACCTCTTTAACACTTTCTGGAGAAGGCTTTAAAAGGTATCAGTTGTTATTATCCACCAGCTTTAACACAGCAGTAGCAGTTTTATTTCCCATATTTGCTAAGGTTGTATTTCCTCTGCCAGGTATTGCACTGGGAAGTGTCAAGGGGGCTTGTGCAGTTCAGGCACAGTGACCTGTCGACACGGACAGCACATGGGGGGTACCCAACCCCCAGAAATCTCCTGTAGACCTACATGTCCCCACATGTGATTGCATCCCTCTGTGTCTTCTGTTGCCTGGGACATAGCTGAGGATTTCTAAGGGAAGGGCAAAAGAAGGAAAGAACTGAAAACTATGGGGAAGGCTTTCTAAAGGAAGTCTGTGAAGCCTGTGCCAAATGTTGCAACCTGTGCAAAATACAGCAGTAGCAAGGTAAAAAAGGGGAAGGACTTCCATAGATGTGGATCAGCATGATTCCCATAAGCAGCTTGATCAGTTTAGGGGAGCTCACTGTAATGGCAGTAACACAGAGATGTATGATGATGCTGTATTCTGGCTCTTTTGTGCTGCTCAGAAAGACTACAGTTTTTTACTTAATGTGTTGCAGATGCTAGACTTAAGCATGTAGTAATCCGAATCTTTATTTTTACTCTGTGTTCTCTCATGTTATGAGTACAGAATGTTGCAATATTCTTTGTGAGTTCTCTGAAGTCTTAGGAGTGAAATTGTGAATTGAGGTATTATCAGAATAGGAAGGATCCTGTTAAATCCTTAAAAGTGTATGATGTGTGTGAGAGTAAATGAAGAGGTTATTTTACATGTGGTTCAGTAATTGGCATGTGTTGCAGTAAATGGCAAAAGTGCAGCAGTTACCACTGAGGATATATTGTTTTACTACGGATTGTCAAGGTTCTGCTGTACAAAACAATGAGAGTTTAAGTATGGTATTGATAAAATGTGTCTCAGAACCTAGCTTTTAACCGGTTTTTCCTTTTAGCATAACATTCTTTTTTAAGCTCGTAGTTACACAACACTCTCTTAACTATTCCTTTCCTATTTCCACAATTTGACCTTTTTCTTTCCCAGTTCTTCTCAGAGCATATCCTGATCAGTACACACTCTGCAGACCCCATTGTCTGTGGCAGTGAGTTGATACTCGCTATCATTCTTTCAGCTGCTTCTTTTTCTGGGAGGATTCCTCTCTGTCTTATATCATGCTCATTCATTTCTCTTGCTCTTTTCTCTGGGGAAGCCTGTAAAGATATAGTAAGAGATATATGATGAATTTCTTCAAGTAGATAATTTAAAATGAATATCTGGCTTGCTTGGTAAGTGGGACAAGAAAAAAAAAAGTAAGTTTTGATAAATCAGAATGCATCTGGTAAAGTCTTAATGCAAGAAAAAAACATCCACCTGTACTTCTGGGAGCAATGGTCAGCCCTCAGCTCCATCACCAATAAATCTGGCTTCAGTTAAATGAATTTCATGTTCCACCACTGTATTTTATTGTTCCCTTAGGTTAGCTAAAACCATTGCTATTGCTGCTGCTGCAATCAATGATGTTATAGAACTTTATACTTCAGACTGAGCCAAAAGATTGCAGTTAACTACGTGTGATGATGATGAAAAAAAGTCAAACTCTTTCTCTGCATCATTTAATCTCACCTTGAATTATCTGTATGTCACCAGAAACAGCTCAGATATTGTCTTTTCACTATTCAGCTTATTTATGTGATTCCCAAATTGTCTTCCAAATAGACAACCATCTGAAGGTTTCTTCAGTATTTTTTGTAAAGAATTGTTAAAAAATAATGATTGTTTTGGAAGATTTTTGCAGAATACTACAGTATTCTTTTAATGGAAAAAAACTCCAGCCCACATGGAATTATTCAATCAAGTGTCTTCAACACTAGTATGTGCTGATATATATGCTCACATATATGATACCTAAATAAATGAGTAGAAGATAATTAGCAAAGCTAATCCTTTTTTTTTGTTTGTATAAAATCTTTTTCTAATACTACAGCTTCTATCACTTTCCAACGTTTCTCATGCTTTGGAAGAAATGCTTTATTTTCGTGAATTTGTTTTCCATCATTGCAGGTAAAGTAGCAAACAGTTTTGTGGAGACAGTTTGACAGAATTCTCTCAGCTTGTGAGAGACTGGTTGCTAAAGAGGAAAGCACATCTCAGACCTGCTGCTGGCACTTGTCACAGAGGCAGGAGCTGAGGGTTATCTTCCCCAAAATAAGCCAGTTGACTTGGAGGTTACAATGAAGCTGACCATCAGTAGGCTTGGTGCCTTATTCTGACAAGGGATGATTGATAGGAAATGAGAAAGATCTCTTTTGGGGAGAAGGAATCAAGAGTAAAAGGTTCCTACCAGCCTCTTTGCTTCTCTTGGGAAGAAGAAAGGGTGTCTCAGGGTGTCTGACCCTGCCAGGGACCAGGGAAGAGCTACCAGCCCTTTGTTGCTGCAGGGGAGGCTGGGTGCTGCTGATCAGTGGCCAGTGTTGGCTGAAGATACTGTTCCTGCTAAGTTAAAAAGTTCAAACTGTGCTTAGTTTTCAACCCACAAAGGCAATTTGCTGCTGGTATGAGGAGATGAGACTCCGTTGGCTTCGATGAACTGGCCTACATTCATGCTGGTGGTGAATTAGGCAAAATGTATTCATTCCAGCTTGATCTCAGAACCTTTGATTAAATTATGTTTTTCTCTATTTTCTCATGAAGGGCTACATCTCCTCATGTGGAAATAGCTTGTAACAACATTGAAACATAAATTATTTGATGAACTACTCAGGACTATTCACTTAACGCATGATAATCCTGTGAACATGTTAATGAGCTGCAATTCTCTGATGATTGAACTGCTTTAAAATGTCTTTCTACTTATATGTCATTAGAATGAACTTGGCCCTTCTAAAACATCCATTATTCATCATGTTCCAGTGTTGCATCTGACTGCATATCACTTTAATTCCCCTCATTTAACAAAACAATCTATTCATTACAATAGTTTGAAGCATGTTTTCTAAATCAGAAAAACCCGAGTTAAATATATAGTGCTACTTATCAAGTATAGTAGAGCAAAGTGTAGCATCCCAAATTGTAATTACACACAGTGCATATGAATATGCTAACTAAAACTAAATGGAAGTTTTAAGAAGAACCTTTGTTGAAATCAATGTTTTTTTTAGCTGAAGAAGTAGGATTGGTAAAGCACCTTGCTGAAAGCACAAGGTTGAGTTTTCTGTCTGAAATAGTTCAGCAAAAATTTTCTCAGTAATCCATTTTTTCACATGCATTTCTTGGCCTGGCAACTCAAGAAGCAGAGAATTATAGAGTAATACTAATGCAAATATGAACACTTATCATAAATATATATTTTTAATGGGGTTTCCTGCTTTTCCTATGTATTTTTCATTTTACAAGTCCTGGATCCTTCCACACATTGTGAGCCCCATTAAATCTCAGATTAGCTTTGCTCCTTTTTGAATCTATGTGTGATGGCTGCTGCAGAAGTGGTCTTACTTCCCAACAAGCTCAAGAGATCTATCCCAGGAAGTGCTGGACTGCTGAATGACTCCATGTTTGAAGATTTTTGAATCATGTGCTGCGTAAGCTCCATCTCCTTTAACCAAAAGACAGTTTTTGGCACAGGAGTTAGATGATCAGCTAAATGGGCCACTTGAAAAGTATCAGCAGAAATGCACTTGTTTTTCAGTGCAGCTAAATGAATTTCCCATCGAACTAGTAAAATTCTGGAAATAATTGTGGAGATGGGCTAATAACCTCCATACAAGCCAGAAATCTTTATTCTCAGAGTGCATGAGTATTGTAAAACATGCACAAACATGTGGTGACTAAACTTTAATATTTTATTTTAAAAACCACTTCAGTATTTTTAATTTTGATTTTAAAATACTTTTTGGCCTTGCTAAGAAAGTAGTCACTTAGGCTGGGCTTATTTCTCTCAGTATTTTGATCAACTGTGTTTTTAACACATTCTGTTTCAGCCTGTTGTTGCCAAAGTAAGACGTTTGAGCAGATGTGGGAAGTTTATGAATTCTTTTCTAGTAAGCAATAGTGTTAGGGATCCCTGTTGGTTGTATTGATGCTTTCAACATCTCTTGGTGCAATAAAAGTTAATATATTAATGATTATTAGATAGAATTGTTAAAATGTGAATAAAATATGTATTAAAGAGATGGAACAATTGCGTGGTAAGAGGAAGACACTGAAAAAGGTGGACTTTGAAAAATATACGTAAGCATTGATCTCTCTGTGTTTTACTAAGAATGTTGATGGAATCAGAAGAAACTCGAGTGTTGGCTCACTTTTTTACATTTCTGCCTCTTCCTGTGAATCACAATCCTTCTTTGTTCATAGCCCAATAAATAAGAGTTAGTTTGCAACGAGTTAAGAATTAATTACAGTGAATTTCTAGTGAACCATTTCAAAACTGCATTAACTTTTTTTTTCATCAATCATTCCTTAAAGATGGCAGCTTATGGGACATATATTTAGTGCTTCATCTATGTCAGTACCAAAATTGAGTTAGTGGTGTCTTAAGTTTTCATAAACCTTTTTATGATTAACCTTCTAATGGTACATTGAACTTTTCCTTCCCACTAACCACGACAGTGTTTGTGGATATATTGCTATAGCTTTGGCTACATTTATGTGTATATCAACCTTTAAAAAGCCTTATGTTCTTTATGGAAATAATGCTGAACTGTTTTGTAAGGAGGAATTGTTATTAGCAGCGCAAATAGTCTACAGTTTCTACAAAATGCTCGATAAGGGCTGTTATTAAATATTAATTAATGTGTCTGTATTTCTTTAATGCAGCCCCTGTTCTCCCTGGGGCATATCAGCAAAGCCAGACTCAAGGATATGGATACATGCACCAGACCAGTATGTCATCCATGAGGTCCATGCATTCACAGCCTCATTCAACAAGTCTGGTGAGTATTGAATTTAAAGGAGAATTTTGTTTGGTAAGCACCATCATCAGCGATTGGGAAATCTCTTATATATGACTGAATTGAACTCCTAGAGTTCTATAGTTGATCTATTTGACTGTCTTTTATCATAAATGTAACTGGTAGTCTTCATGTAGAAAGAAGATTTAAGCGACTGTGGGCAGTGGTAAGAACTTTTATATCAGAATATATTAAGAAGAAAAAGTATGATATTCAGAGAGCAGAGAAATAACTGAATCCTTTAGCTACTTAAAACAAACAGTAGATGATTGGACAGTGTTTCACAGGCTGAACTTTGATGTTATGCTCTGTGATGAATTCATACTCCTAGCACTGGATGAAAACCACTGATCTCTTAAGATCACCCTGTTGGTTTAAATTAGTTTCAATTTTTTGACTTGCTGATTTTGTGCTAGCAGGCTTTGTGCCTACCTGTATTACTTCTGCTTGTATAGAGCTAGCTCAAACTCTGGATTGCCGTGCCCTTTCTAATTCCACACAACAGTCGTGCACCGACTCGTGTATGATCCAAATTGAGTTATGCTGGTGGGCAACTGAGAAGAAGCTTTATCATGAAGCTGTGGCTACCTCATGAAATTCGTAGTTGTGGTGGATGGGAACGTAAAGCTGGAGTGAATATTTTAAAAGTAACTGGTCATGGAAGGACAGCTGAATGGTATTCAGCTGGGATTTTTAGGAAATTGAGCTTCTTCTTTTTTAACTCCCTATATAAAAATTTCAGTTTTAATCATTATAATTTTTAAAACACATCACTGCCTCGAGATTTCCTAGTTCAGATCCAGCCACCTTTTGCCTTAGAAATATTGTTATTTTGAATTTTAAACTATTTTGAATTGATGTATACTTACTACCTCTGTCACCTTTTTTAGAGATGAATAAATATTTAATTATGAAGCAAACTTAGAGCTTGCTGAGCTGAAAAAAAACTGTTTTCAAGATTAGCTGAAACTTGGATTTTTTTGTAAGACTGAAACTCCATGACATTTTATATTGTAAAGATCATGACTTTCTGCATGGTGTGAGTACTTTCAGGCTTGCCAGATTCTCAGCTGTCTGGTGCTGAGGGGGTTAACTTGCTGGAAAGTCTGAGATCCAGATACCTGCATCGTTGAGTGAGTCAATAACCTGAGAAACTCTTTGGATACCTGCACGACAGCTGTGAGAGAGCTGATAGTGGAATCAACCATTAATTTCCAAGGATATTGCAAGGCACTTTGGGAGCTGGTTGCTTTCCGAAAGACCAAATCTAAAAAGTAGGAGACCTGGAAGCCTGGGCTTTGCCAGCAGATTTGCTAGTCATTGGGGAGCAAAGCAAACAGCCCTGAAATGCAGCAGACAAAGTGGAGATGCCTGCAAATCTCAAAATGTACTTACCAGCCTTTGCAGCTTTGTGGGCAAGGAGATGATTATGTCCTAATACCTCTGTGTCCCAGTGACTTACCTGGTAGGCTGTTGACACAGTGTCATTTCAGTCATCTTGAGAATCATCACTTGCCTCTTCTTCCAGAATTGCGAATGTGAAGGTAATAGGAAAAGGAAGAGACTGATGTTAAAGGATTTTAAAAAGAAAAGATTGACTTATTTCAACAGATTTCTTATCCCTGTTGTGAAATTGTTTTCACTTGACATCCTTATAAGTGATAACACCTTATCATGGGAAAAAAATGAAAACAGCAAACATCATGATCCGAACTGATTTTGCTGTTGTTAAAAACTGAGTGAGTTTCCCTATAGAAAATAAACCCCAAGCATTTCCAGAGAGAGGAAATCAAGGACTGCTGGCTTGGTGCTGACTGCTAACTTGCCAGTCTGATGAGGAAGACAGAATGGGATCTTACCACCCCGAAGTGATGATTCTTCTCCAAAACAGGCATCTCAGATGCAGTTTGAAACCTGCCAGGCTCCCTTGTCTTCCCATCTTAACACCAGAGTATTTTCATCAGCCTGTGCAGCTTATCCAGGTGCCCTGGACATATTACACTCAGCTATTGGGACAACACAGAGCAGTCTCAGAATGTGCCTGGGGGAAAACCCGTGGCTGGATATGTGTTTAAATGTAGCAGTTTGCACAGACTGAAGGTTGATGACAGTCTTGGAGCACTTTTAAAATGCGGTGTGGACATGCTGTAGGAGATCTGACAAACTCACACAATGTTTAGGTTCATTGCTTTCAGCTGCCTGTTCAGTTCTGGGCTTGGAGCAGTACTGCCAGAGATGCAGTGTTGTCTGGCTAATAACAGAGAGAGGAAAGGCGAGAAGAAAGTTCCAAGGGACGAGACTGGAAGAAAGAAATCCTAGAATAGTGACCTCAAAGCATGAGCAGTTTTTGAAGCTTAACTAAAAGCAATGAAGGTGATAAAGTAATTCATCAGTGCCTGAGTTTCGCCAGGACATCTCTAGGGCAAAAGTGATTAAGATCCCATGGGTTCTATCAGGGTGGAGATGATTGCAGAGTTAGCTGCTGTAGTAAATTTACTCCTTTCAACTGAGTTGTTGTATTGTTATCAAATCTATCCCCAAAAGGCATAAGTTCATTTTATGATCATGGTCATCAATCTCCTATATTGAGAAACAGAAATTTTCTATCTTCTAAATTTTCAAAATCTGGTTTATTTAATTTTGAGCTGAGTTTTGTATCAGACATGATCGTAACACAATCTTTGGGTAGATTTTTTTTTTCCAGATAGATTGCATTATTTTCTGATTCTTAACTTTTCCTCACCTTCTGTGAGCAGTTCTGCATAATGGGGTGAATTAAATTGTAGCTCAGAGTACAAAGTACTTTATAACAGAAAGCCCTGAAGGCTGTTTTCCTCTTTGGAAAATAATGGGGTGTTCACACACTATTAGATATCCAAGAATGGTAGGAAAACAGAACCTAGCTTTCCTTTTTAGCTGCTGCATGTGAAGGATGCTTCAACAGTTACTGCTCCTTGCGAGGAGCCATCCATAGAACAAGTATGAATTGGTGGCTGAAGTGGAAATACACACCTGTCAGCCCAGATCTGGCTGGGGAGCTGAGAATATAGCTGGACTTCAGTTCTTCATATGGACAATACTTACTGTTCTGTCTAAGCAGTAGCTGTGAGACAGGCCTTTGAGGAGGTGGGAGATAAGTGAGTTTTGACTCTCTACAAAACTCCAAACTTTTCTTACACCCTCTTGTAACTTAGTACCCGCTAAACTCACTACTGACAGAAGAATAGTTCACTGAAATGCATTTTAAAAATCCCTGCTTTGAATCCTTCAGGCATTGTAATTCTCGATTATATAGCCCAGACTACACTCTGCAGTGATAATTAGGCATTAAATGCTAACAGGATTATTATGGAGATTTCTCCTGACAGCCATTTAGCACCTAATTAGGTGTTAAGGCCATAAATTTAGGTTTCTCAGCAGCATTTAGGGCCCTAATAAATTCTTTTGAAGTTTGAAATTGCGGGCTTTTCTTCACAACTGTGCACCGCAGTGATGTAGTCAAGCTGCCTTTAAGGAGACAGTAGTGGTGTGTCCTTTGCCATGGTGCTCTAAGAAAGAGTGAGCATCCTTCTGAGTGAGCAAAACCTCTCTATTTTTCCAATTTTATGTTAGTTTAATAAAACATTTAATCTCTTCACCAGTCTTTTCCTGTTTAAGGGAGACCTATAAGCATGGCTCTGGGCAAAATCCATTTGCTGCCTTATACCAGATATAGACTTGCTACCATTTTTCTTAAATGGACCCTCTTTTGAAATAAATTGTTTAAAGGGATAACTGCTGCTGAGTTTGTTGTAATAGCATATTTTTCACCTCTTTTTTGGAGTTACTTTCAAGGCTCAGTGGAGAGATAAGTTGAAATAGTTGGAGAAAATAAGATTCTGAAAGGCAGAGAGCCTTTTTACTGCTAGTTGTCTACTTTATGAATATTTAAGGAATTTTTTTATGATGATAGAACCCAAGCAATTATTTACTGTCATGTAGTGCATCAAAAATGATCCTTTTTTTCATTGACATCCATACACACTTGGAAGACATAAAGGAACCACTAAGAAAGCACATACCTCTGGTTGAAAACTGCTCTTGGTCACAGCCTGTAGGTCAGCAAAACTACAAGGCATGGCAGAGAACAACAATACAGCACAAGACTCAAATGCAGTTCAGAGTAGACTTGTCAGGAAAGGTGGTCTCCAATGGTCTCCAGTATTTAAACAGGAGCTGATTTCTCTGTCCTGTTTAATGTGCACTACCAACGATGAAAGTACAGCCAAGACTAAAAGGGGGAACAGTAGCATGGGAACAGTAATGATGAGTTGCCCTATAGTGTTTGGATTAAATAATTCCACATTTCCAACATGTGACAAAGGGCCTGCTCACTCTATGTGGAGCATTCTCCACCTTTTTAAAAAATAATTTCATTAAAAACACTCAAACCCCTATATATATGATATGAACTAAAATTAATCCAGAGCTGTTTTCTTGAGCTGAGAAGTTTGCTGTCTTTTAAAAGGTTCAGACAATAGTACTAGGCATGAACTCAAACATTGACTATTTTTACCTTTTTTCCTCTTTAAATCATTGTACCAGAAAAAATTCAGCTACATATAGTAACATAGCAAAAATTAGTGGAAGGGAAATTGGATATTATCAGTGATGCTTGAACTGCTTTTGACTTCTGTCAAGAGCTGGGGTAAGGAAAAGAAAGTACTCCTGAGACTTTTAAAATGAGCTACCTTTATTTGGCTGTTAAGATACAAGGGGAGACTGTTCTTCCTGAGTTTGAAAATCCACTTTGAATTACAGTAAATGATGGCATTTTATTGGTTATGAGTGAAAATAAATACTCTATTTAGAAAAGTAGAGGAAAAAAGTTGAAATCTTGTCTTATAGTAGGCAGGGCTGTAGAGAAATTTGGCTTAGCTAATGATGGGACTTTATGTGCTAAACAACATTTTATCTGAATATGAAAATGTAAGTATTCATAAAAAATTATTTTTATAAACTTTTTGAAATCTTGTTTTTCCTTTAGATAGTATTACATTATAATTCTTAATTCGGGGTAAAATCCTAATGAAATGAAGGACATTCAGTGAAATGGAAAAGTTAATGGCCTGTATGTTTCTTTTTGTAGTGAAGACACAGGAGAAGCTATTTGCGAATCATGCAAATAGGGAGCAGAAGCACATCTAGCTATGGCTGGATGTAATGAACTGTTGCTAGTGAATTAATGAACAGCAGTTAGAATATTTCAATATGCAGTGAATGGCTTAAAATCTGTTTGTTTGAAGCCGTAAGACAATGTGAGTTAACAAAATAATTATTTTGCTACTCAGAACACAGGCCTGTATTTACTGTATATTTGACAGGTTGTAGAGGGGATACTGCTCCTTTTCAACAGGTAACTTGTGATTTCTTTCTCTGCTTTGCTCCCTCTATTGCTTTTTCCTTCTCTTTTCTTCTTCTCTGTGCGAAGAGAAAGAATCTATCTCTGTTTAGACTTGAGACTTTACAGCCTTGTTTTCTTTCCTTCAACAGAGAACATACAGAGCTATGTATGACTACAGTGCTCAAGATGAAGATGAAGTTTCCTTCAGGGATGGTGATTATATCATCAATGTGCAACCAATTGATGATGGCTGGATGTATGGTACTGTTCAGAGAACTGGGAAAACAGGAATGCTTCCAGCAAATTATATTGAGTTTGTTAACTAATTTTTGTCTTTAGTCCTTTGAGCTTTATTATGATTTAATTAAAATCTAACCTTTTAGAAAAAAGTCAGAAGAATCTTTTAAGAGTTCATGATCATTACTTTATCACTGCTATAACAGTTTGCATTCTCACTCAGAATCCATTTTAGAGTCCTTTAAAGAAAAAAAAAATAATCCACAAGAAGCTCAGAGCTTTGAAAATGGCATTGCTTATAATAGTGCTCTCTCAAAATGAAAAACGTCTATGGAAGCCTGGTGTTGCCAATCCTATAAAGACTTTGGTCAATTAACTGTAAAGGGGTAATACCTTTTCCTTACACCTCAAAGACGTTATAACCATAAAATTGATTCACTTCTTGTGGCACTCTGAAATCACAGGAGGTTAACACAGTGAGTTTGAACACATCTTCAAATTATTAGGGAAAAGTTTAATGTTTAAGCAGTTAGCTTCCTAAAGAAAATTAAAATGTTGAGTAGATAATTCAGTCATTTGAAATAAAGACGAGTAATATGCCAGTAAAAAAAACCAATAAAACCCCCTACTGCCCAGCAGCCTTACAGTAAATATGTTTATTTTGACAGCAAAAATTTCCTGACTCTTGCATATACACATTTATTCTTGGATCACCCATTTTTATTTATTTCCATGTGATCTATTAGCTTTGCTTCCATCCCAATCTGTCAATTAGATCCAGGTCTGGATTCATGGCTCCTCAATATCTTTTCCACAGAAGATTCCTTGCAAAGACTATCTAAAATATAAAACCTGTCAACTCTTCTGTTTCCTTCTGTAATACTTAGCATTTAAATAGAAACTTTCATTAGGGCAACGTACAACCAATACTTCATGTTAGCTCCTTTACCTCCACCTGTGCTGCTGTAAATAAACACCCCACATGCGGCCGCGGTGCTGTGCAGTCACACAGAGCCTGCAGTCTCACCCCGTTCCTACCACAGGTAACTCGCTTAATGGCTGCTTTGCTGATGAGCTGATGTCCCTCCCCCTGCTGCAGAAACACTTGTGCCTCCATCGAGCAGTGGAGGAGAGCTCTGGTTCTTGTAGTGCATTTCAGATCAGTGGCCTACTGCTTCAGTTAACTCCCATATTCTTGGTGATCCAACAGTGGGTTGTACGCTTGCCAAATGATTAATGATGGAGAAGTATTATGTTTTCTTTTAGTGACTTAATCTTTCTCATAACTGACACTAGGGGAAAGCTAACTAAGCAAAACCCAACATACTCTATGCCATTATTTCAGTTCAGCCATCTGTAGAAAACAGTAAAAATATTCTGCTGACAGACCTTCACATGTGCTATTTGGTGTCTGTTAACTTATGGTCAGAACTGAGAGATCCAGGTCTCAGTCTGTGAGGCTGGAGAGAGGATCAAACAGCTGGTGACACAGTGGATCTCTAAGATCTCAGCAGGTTTGGGTCACAGGGAACTTGTTTTTGCTTTGACTGGGTGCTGCATTCCCTTCCAGGGAGAAATTCTGGGAGGAAGGACAAAAGAGTTAAAGATTCATGTGAGAGCTTATGGGGATGCAGAGATGCAGGAAGAAAATGTTTATCCAATAAAATAATTTGTGGAGTTCAGCTGTGTGCTAAGGAAATGAACTTTGGAGTAGCCATCAGAATACTGAGTCTGCACTGGCTTTCTTGCATTTCTAAAATTTCTAAAGTAGAATTAAATATAGAGCTTTTACACAATTTTGAATTTCTTATTTCATTTAGCAGGCAATCCTGCAATAACTATTTAAAAATTAAAGAAGGAAGGCAGTATGGATTTGTTATGTCAACTGAAAGTTGTCAATGCAAATACCTGCAAATTCTATTTTTGCATACAATTAAGAATTGGAAATCTTATGCAATTTTATTTTAGGTCTTGCTAACACATGGATGATTCCAGCTGCCAAACAGAATGGAATGACTGCATTAAGAAAAAAAAAAAAAATTAAAAAATGTCCGTGACTGTGGAAGTACCTGTGCTTTCTTGTCAGCAGCCTAATTTCAAGGCTAAAGCTGTCTAGGAGTATCTAACTTCAAAAAAATGTGTTTTAAAAGCAGAGTTCTAGGACTGTAAATATGCAGTTTGTATAGCTGACTGCTGTGATTTAAAATTCTTGCAAGTTTTGCATAAGGAGCTGCTCTTGCAGCAGACCCTTGTGCATTACTGGTGACATCCAGCAAGGCAAATGGCTTTTTTAGAGGCTGTTGTGGTATGCTGAGTTAGAAGCTCTGAAACAAGCAGTTTGCTTCTGTATTGGTTTTCATCACTGGCCATCAACAGCAAGTAGAGGAATTCCATCTTGTGCTGGCTGGCAAATTTTTCAGATGATGCCTGAGGCACAATTGGCTGTCACTTGCTGCTGTGCTTCTCTATTAGCTGTGTAATGCTGACAACAATAAAAACAAAGTGTCAGTTTGTTAACCAAATATGAATGAAAAAGAAATATAGACAATATCTATATGGCATCAAGTTGCAATTTTTAGTGACTTATAAAACAGAGTCTCCACCTATAAATACACAATCATTCTTCCTAAGTGAGGAGACAGATTACAGTGTTGGAACACTTTATGTATAGAAGTAAATCAGAAAATGAGCATTTGGTGACATTAGAGAACTATGTTATGCTAAACAATAGAAATAAAATTTCCCTTATGAATTTTGAATATTCATTAGCCTGGCAGAGCAGCTAAAGCAATTTGCAAAAAATAAAAGGTCAAGAAAACAAAACAGTATGTGAATTGTATTTCTCTTGAGAATGGTATGTCAGCAGAATTATTAAGATCTGGTTTAAGTTACTTATTCTTGTAGGCAACTTTTTTTGTCATATATGCTTAGGAATTTATGTTTATATGGAATGGTTCCTGCTTTTGATCTAAAACAAACTTTAGTGTAATTTTGCAGCTTTGTTCTAAGCAATGCAATCAAAGGCCCAAAATTACCAGAATGCACTTATAAAAATGGGGTTTTTTTTATAAGATCTAAAGTTTGTAAGGTAGGGAGAGTAAGTCATAACCTAAATTGTGCCAGCACACGTTTTTCAAAGCATATGTTGGAGACTGTTACATGCAGTGTGATATAGGGGTGAAAAGACGTTACATGCTGTCTTGTCACCTTTAAAGTTTATATTCATTTTTAGCACAGCATGTTCCCCTCACTGTTCTTTCTTCATGGAGTCAACATTTTTCTGGGGAAAGGAAAGGGCTTTTAAGGACTTGAATTCCCCAAGCATTTCCAAAGTTCAGGTTGGAAGTCCACATGTTCCCATATTAGAAATAAAGAGTTCTGCAAGGAATGCTGTAATTCTTGCTAACATGAGTATAAATGTAGAATACAACATAGAGCATATTCATGCATACATACAAGAACAAATGGGTGCCTTGCTTTTCATTACTCTTTCTTGCCTGGCTAATATTCATTTTCTAAACAAAGTTACGTACAGATACTGCAGCTGTAATTTTTCATTATGGAACTATTAGCATTTAGTCTTGATGAAACAGGGTTTTCTTGATTACATTTGATATACAATAAACTACTTCAGCAGATTGGGATTTGACAGGGAATCACCTCCCATGGATTATGTTTTTGACAAATGTGTCCCTGCTGAGTGTTTCTTGGGGATGTGGAAGGTCTCCAATACTTGGGAAAGGTAATAATTCTAGTTTTTATTGTACAGTGACTGCATGTCATCTTGTACGATGAAAAAGAAATAACAAATACACAGGTCTTTGGCAGAAAGTGGTACAGGGTATAAAATCATAGATTTTTATTAAGTTGATTAATACTCCATTTAAAATATAGAATATGCTTTAGTTAGTAAATGTTTAAATAATCTACTGAAACAGACAGAAGATGCTGTTGATAGAAGTCCTCCAAACTGATGTGCTGGCAAATGCAAAGTACTAGTGAGCTGTAGAAGATTCAACCATTTTGCAATGCTTTAGTGATTTTCTCCAGCTTTATGCCATAGGAACCCCATCTCTCCTTTGGAAAGAAAACCTGAAAGCTCTATTTCCTAAACTGCCTGCACTACAACAATATATTCAAAGGAATTTCATATGCTTCTTGTGTCTGATAAATAGAATTTGCATATTGTACTTAAGTTGTAATCCAGTTGTTGTTGACATTTGTTTAATTATTATTATTTTAGGGGGGAAAATAAGCTATACTGTAGCATTTCAATTGTGTATGTAATATTACTATTAGAAATTGCTAGACCATTGGAAGACAGCAATGACTGTATTGACATTGATTAGCATGATGTGGAAAATCTCTCAGCTGTTGGTTTTTGCAGTGTGATATAAAAAGCAAAAATGAACCGCTGTGCAGTTTGGCTTATGTTTGCTTTAAAGTGTGTAAAGTTTTAGTTATTTTGCAAAACTGTACTGTATTTGGGGGTATACAGTTATGAAGGTAACAATTGTTTTTCAAAGGACAGATAAACTTACTCTTGGATCATATGATGTATCATCTTAATTTGGCTTTTGTTATGCAGAAAGTTAACACCAGCTATTAAAATATATTTTAGTAGAAATGCTTTAATTCCTGTTTCTTCCTCTACACTGTGAATATTTAAGCTTTGGTGGACTAGAGCAACATCATGCTGCCCAAAGTACTAACCTATGCAAACTAGTTCACATTTTAGTTGATGTCACAGTGGATGTACCATAACAATTTATTTTGCATAACATTAAACGTCATTCAAATAAAATATTAAACCCAGCACTATGTATGTATTATATTCATAAACAACACTCCGTAAAGCTACCACACCCATTAGTATAAGCTCTCAAAGATGCATATTGCTTTAACTAAGGATGCTTTGGGTTTTCAAACTTAAGTAGAATTTTTAGCACTATTCGTCAAGCTTGAGCTCAGTAAATAGTTTCCTAAAACACTGTTTTATTTCAGACATGCCCTTTCTTTAAAAGGTTAATTTGCCTTTTTCATTCTGTATTTGTAACCCTTCAACAAAACATCAAGTTACATTCCATGACCCTTGGTTTGTTTAAATAAGCAAAGATAGTAAGTGAAGGAGGTCCACTGATTTAATTGCTACTGGTGTGCTTGTCTTTGAATGGGCATTTGGTTAGGTGTGCTCAGTGCAACACTAATGAAAAGAAATCAAATTGCTGGCTTCTTTAAGACCATTTTATATACAAATGTTGTCTTTATTCATTTACACAAGTAAATTATTTTTAAAACATTGTAAAAAAGTTTAAGTTAAAATAAAATCCAGAAGTATTTTGGAACTGCTCTGCCTGTAGTCGAAGAAGATTATTATGCTTAGGGACATGTTTTATTTATTTGAGTGTTAACTGTACAGTACAATGGACTGCATTAGAATTTTATATTTTTATCAAGTGTTAGTTTGAAGAAGGCTGTTAACAATGTACGAGGACAAATGGCAGCCATAAATGGAGCTGATTAGTTCATTCTAGGTAAGTGACATTCGCTTGCTACCACACTAATTTCTACTTAAGAAATGTGTTAGCATTTCCTATGAAATTTAATTTGTTACAGAGTTGTGATTCCATGTTTTGTGGTGCTTTTATATATTGAAATGCTGCCAGTATAGAAATATCTGATCTTTATATATACTGTAGCAAACAGCAGTTTTCAATAAGATAAAGATTTAAGAGCTGCCAAAATAGATCTCAAGCACTCGGAATGTGTTTTATTTGAAAATCTCTCCATAATTTGCTGGAGGTACTGAAGTACTTTCCTGTCTTTACTGGCCCCATAGAATATAACTATCAAAAGGATCCATGTACTGGCACTTGAAATTCTCATGGAAACCCTCCATGCTGTGTATTGGACAGGTTGAGAGTTTCTAGCTATCAATGCTTTTAGGATGCTCTGATTTCTGCTCTGTTTCAGAACTGGGCTCTTGATTTTCTCTGGTGTGTTAATTAGCAACAATAAGCTAATGTACCATAGAGTTCTCTGTACTGAGGGAATAGTTGCCTAGGGCATGGGCACTGCCTTCTCTCCCTTCTCCCACTCACACCACCAAGCCCAGCCATGTTTCCAATACTGTTTTTCCATGACTACCTCTCGCATCTTTCCATGAAGCTACCTGTGGGACACATTAAAGTGATAACACCAAATGATCCAGATTTTTTTTCTTCCAAATGATTCTTTTGGCAATTCTGTTTATTGCACAACCTTGAAAACAGTAATATCGGCATAAGGAAAGAAATAGCATGAAATAGGGGCAAGGCATGGCTGAAGTGAAAAGTCACAGATTTCTTACTCAGATTTTGCTGCAGAGGTTAATACAAGTCAACCATATGACTGAGGGCACCATCTGAACAACTAACCTGTAAGCTGAGCAGTGCTGTGTGGATATGCTTGGCATCTGTGTGTGTATGTCTGTGCTGTAGTGTCAGAAGTACTCCGGGGTAGTGTGCAGGTACCTCCTCCAGTTTCTGAGCAATGAGTTGGCATCCCAAGAGCAGGCCGTCCACTGGCATATGGCATTCATAAACGCAAATTTATTCTTTGCGAAAATGAAACCTCAGACAGTACAGAGGGAGCAAAATGTAAGTAGGTTTAAACTACATATTTTTGTGCCCAGCAGGAAGGAAATCCAGTGCAGTGAGAAGACTAAGCCCCATGGCACTGTGGCAAGCTGCTAACTCTGAACTGTGTTTAGTACCAGAACGAGATGATGTGCCACAGAGCTCACCTGCTCCACAAATTTGATACTGCATGATGTGCTACTTGCTGGGCATTGTGCTTAACAATGACAGCAGAAACTGGAGATTCATGTTTATACATCCTTAAAAGACCCCAAGAAGTCCTTAATTTTATATATTTTAGCTTTGGTTTCTTTCCCACTTGCCTGCTGTTGATAAAATCTACATATGGAGACACCTGTTCTCATGCAGAAGACTACTGGCTTGTGGCTTTGACCGCTTGCATCTACAAAGAGAGATCTGCAGGTATTAACATCTGTGTCTTAAAATAGTGCTTGATGCATAGATATACATTTTCAATGTTTTCACAAACAACTGTCAGCTTTTTTGACTCTTCTTTGATTCAAGCCATAATTTTTCTGTGTTTTTCCTCCTCCTCCACCTTTCTTCTCTTGACATGCTTACAGCCTGTGTTGCTTGCACAGCAGCTTTTCCAGGACCGAAAGGAGATATTTTTAAGAAGCTTCTCAAGGAACTGAGAAGGCTTTAAATTGCTTGAAAAATGCTGGTGTTATCTCCCCATTAAGTTCTCCCTTCCCCAGAAGTTTTACACTGGCTTCACTGTCCTTCTTTGCCTTTTGCCGCCTCTTCCTTCAGTCAGACTTAGACAATCTCTGTCATCAAACCTGATGGGCTTGGGGCCCTTCCAGTCAGTCCTTCAGACCACTCTTTGGCCTCCATCGTTCCTGCATTCAGATTTGGAACTGTAGTGTGGCTCACCTGCCTGTTCTCAAAGATCTTTGAGCAGAACTCAAAGAATATTAGTACCTGCCCATTTACCCCAAGCAGTGTTACTGTTTGTTTGGCTCAGCAATGAACTGTTCTCTGTGAAGTGTCCTCTTGACTGTGCTTTCCCTGGCTTTCCTTGCCTGTGTGTACTTGTGGCTGCTTCTGAAATAAGCTGCTGATTTCAGAAAAGAGGGAGATTACACTTTTTGCTGTCTCATCAATACCTAAATCAGTTCTTCATTCTCTTCTTCAGAGGATTAGCATCCTTATTATGTTATCCCTGACTTTGGGTTGAACTCCTGATTCAGAAGTCATTCTGTCTCCGTCAGTGTTAGACTGAAGAGCTCATACCATGTCAATGCAGTCTGTTGCTCACTATGGAAGCTGTGTGATAGGCACTGTCCTGCTCACCAGAACCTTTCAGTTCCTAGCACTGCTTGTTCTGTATTCATCAGATGGGATCTCTGTGAGACATGATGATCTGTACCAAACCCCAGCCTTTCTATAAATAAATGTCATTATAAAATAAACACATTCTCTGACTTACAGCTCCTCTGACTCAAGATGACATTGACATGCTCCAATTTTGTAGCTTGTATTGACATTAGGAAGCATGCATCTAAAATGTGTTAGATGAATTATGCTCTAAGGGACTGTTTAGGCAGACCTTGATGACTGCAGCTATTATACAGTGTGGATATCTCAAGTTAAATTGGATAAGTGGCAGATCAGGTCTTGCTGGCAAGTGGTTCAACTGAGAAACGAGTTTGTGTTTATTTGAGTGACCCAGCTATTCAAGAGACTGTCATTTTCATTTCTACTCCAGCAGTTCAAAACAAATACAAGAATTAGATGACAATTATTCATAGTTAACTAGTTAGCTGTGCAGCTTAAACAATTCCTTGATCAAATGGAAATAAAGAAAGTTAATCAGAAATTTTGGCAAACCACGTGCAAGGTGGAGCTAGGCATTTGAATTGACATTCAGCGTGCTTGCATTTCTAACTGTTATTTTCCCTTCTTCTAACTTTATTAAAAATAGTGGGAAAGCTCTGCTCCTTACATTACTAGCATGCTGTTAGAGAAATTAATCTTCAGTGGAAGAATAGATTCAAGGGTGTTGTAAGATCTTGGAAGACAACAGTTTACAGTTATGCTTTCAAATTTTAAAGTTACCAAAATTTTAACTTTGCTCCCTTGAATTTTCTTTCAGCCCCTAAACCCCACTAAAACGGTTTTTCTCTGCTCTATATTCACTGTTGCATTCCCTGCAGCAGTTACCTTTGTGAGATGGGAAAAAGACTACAAACATTGGAGTACTTCCAAGTAACTTTTTCATTGCTATGCGAAGTATCATCTGTGAAATATCGTTCGTTACAAGGCTCTTTATTTCACCCTCAAGAAACATATCGCACAAATAAGCTACTCCCTGTTCAAATGCCACGGGCCAGGATGCTCTGTTGCACAACTGTGATTATTATGGGAAGGAGAGTGTGCTACAATGGCAACAGCTACAATCTTGATGTCAGAGCAAGCACCTAGCAAAGACTCCTGTGAGATCTTTCTCAGCTTGTGACTCCTTTGAAAATAGTAGCCATCACTGCAGTACCAGTGCTCTGTGAGATTAGTAAAATTATAACTTTGCAACTTAGTTTATTTTCCAGATGCTATAAAGTCAAAACAGCTGCAGCTGCTTTTGGACAGGTTGATTTTAGATGCTGTTTTGACTTGTTGCTGCTTATCTTTTTCTTGGTATTCTTTCTATTTCAGCTTCTTATGGTATGATGGCTAAGACAGAAGAATACATCAGATCCTCTAATTTGAGGGCTTTCTGCCATTCTGCAGGTGTATGTTTTCTTATTTTAAGCTTTTCTTCTTTTTCCCCACACCTTCTCAGAGATCACGAATATGAACAGGACTTACTCAGCCTCCTACAAGATGGCCAGAACTGTAATCTGAACTGGTACAAAATGATTCAAAACAAGGGCATGAGAACTGGTCACAATCAAATTAGTTTGTCCTAGAAGTTGATCCATGAAGCACACACACATTCTTGTGGCCCCCCCCCAATTTTTCCTTCTCTAAATACTGCTGGTCTAGTGACCATATATTTTAAAGTTAATTGAATCACTTTTTGGGGGAGTTAAATAACAAGAGGTTTTTCATGTATTATTGCAACATGCTTTAACCCTGATCATCGTCACAGGGAATCTACAACTGGATCAGAACTTCACAGCTAAATAAGGTAGGTGAAACAAAATTACTTAGTCTGTGCTTTAGTGTATTTAAAAAGCTTTTTTCCATTTAAATTCTGTACAAATATGCAGTGAAGTGTTCTGTACAGGATGGAACAGCTTTATATAGCTTCAGAAAGCAGTGGTGTGAAACCATGGATCATATCAGAATAAAGGGACCTTGATTCTTAGTCCAGACTAAGGTTTCTTAATCTGCTCTATTATTTATTGTCTGTATCATGCTATGTGTTCAGCTGAGGCAAAAACAAGGTTGAAGAGGCAGATTTTATAATGTATTTAGATTCAGAAACAGGAAGATGAGAGACAAGTGAGTTTTTCAAATTACATCTGAAATCTGAATCTGATTACAGAGTGATGTTGATAATTTCACTCAACATTTTAACACTTCAGTGTGCTCTATGAAACCAGTCACCATCCTTTAATGAATTGAATATAAATAGTGAAATGCTTACTGAATTAGGGATCATTACATTTTGTTTACCCTTAAACCAAGTATCTAACAGCTAGACTAGAGCTATGTTGACTTTTTATCCATCTCTTTAGTTTAAGGAATATTTAGTTACGCTATGTGAAATGGGACATCATGAGTGAAATGGATATCAGTTCTGAATTCTTGACAAGACACTTATTCAAAATCGCTTGATGGTGAGAAGAACAAATCCTGGATGAGGATTTGAGTTACTGGGTGACTAAATCAGTCACGCTCTGAAAGACTATCTCATCTTGACTTTTTATAATAGGATCTGAGAGACACCCTCTCAGCAAAATGATCAGGGCTGCTAAACATGACTAGGGATTGATGAGTGCCTGTGCCATCCTAGGTGAGGGGCTTTAGCTTGGAGATGTTTAAGACCTTGTTTTGGCTTCAGCATTTCCTACCTGCTGTCAAGAAAATTTGAAGGGATGATACATAGCACATAGCTTTCTTTGACTCAGTACATCCTGTGTGGCTAAACAGATGTCATGGGTCATTTTAAAAACATGTTGTGTGGAGTGGGTGGGAGAATGCTCATGTTGGCCTTGAACAGATAGGAAATCTTCGTGCAGAAATGGGACACCTGGAAAAAGTGAGGGCCAAATCCTAATTTTGTCCCAGCTTTGTTAAGGGTTTGGGTGCTCCTCGCAAAACTCTGAGCAAGTGACATTTTGCCGCTGATGAGCTGGTGTTACCTCACCTCTACTGTGTCAGCAGGTCCTGAGTGCAAACCTCAGGGGAAGTCACTCTGGTTGGGTGGCCTTGAGGGCACCTTCTGCAAAACATGCAGCTCAGCCCTGCCATTCCGCATGGACTCAATACCCACAGATTTCTAAGCCCTCCTTTGCTTTTTTTTTTTTTGGTTTGTTTTTTTAAAATGTAAGTTGCTCTTTCTAGTTTTATGCATATTTTTATCTCAACATCAGAGCAGCAGCTGTGGCAGGAGGGACACAGGGACATGTTACCTTGGAGGTGGGAGTGCAGCACTGGAGGTGGTGTAGCCAGTGTGCCAGGAGGGAATGCAGACCCAGGGGAGGCAGGAGGAGCTGCTGAGCCAGAGGTACCCCAGTGGGCTGTGATGGATTGCATTACCTGGGAGCTGAGCCCTGTCACTTGCTCCTGCACATGGCCCATAGGAAAGGGTAGTGGATGTTCAAGCACCATTTCTCCTCGGTGGATATGTAAGCACTTGTGACAAATATTTTTTCACACTCTCCAGTCCAACTACAAAGCCTGAAGGAACAGAAGAAACATTCCTGGAATTTAGTTATTTTTCTTCAAATCAAATTATACTCGAAAGCATTCAATGCCTCCCTTGGCCAACCATTTTCCAAGCATGGTAGGTTTTTATCATGAAAACCAGACTTTGCAGTTTACTTTCTTTCTTGTTGCAGGGCAGAACAAGTTTCATTTCTTCTTCCATCTGAACAGTTTTCTGCTGTGATGGGAGCAAAGGTCCCTTCTTGTGGTGCAGTGAAGACATTCAGAAACTGCCACTGGCCACAGTAATTTGCTTCAATCCTCGTGAAACACATATGATTGATAGATATGAACCTATTCTCATTTTTCTAAATGTCTCTGCATTTTTAGAAAAAAACGTCCAGGAGTTGAGATGGAGATGTACAACAATATCGCTTTTCTTCTTCTGTCACACACTGAAAAAGAAGATGTGGAACAAAATACCTGCATGTGAGGTTTTAATATAGCTTTTCAGGGCTGGGTGAGGTGTAGCTCATTAGCAAGGGAAAAGGCAGTCGTGTAAAACTGGCACAAGGGGGCAGGTGTGCACCACTGAAAATTCTTCATAGTTTGAAACTGTGTTTATGAATGATCACAATTAGCTGCAGGACATAGAATGGTAACTGTCTTGTTATGGGCATAAATGGCGATTTTAATTGTGTTGTAAGAAAAACTGTGCTCTATATTTAATTAGAATGAAACCTCACATTTCTACATAAAATCGAAAGGGCTTAACAAAATAAATGGTTTACAAAATTTGATTTCCAGTATGGTTCAATAGCAGAGACAACTAGGGAGTAAAGGTGTGTTTCACGAATACTTTTTACTGGATCAGATGAGATGAGATATTCAATTATCATAACTCAACACTTGAAATTTAAACATATTTGGACCATATTGCTGAAGGCCTTAAGGGTGTCCTAGTACTTAAAAATATGGATGTGCTCCCTCAATAGTGATAATTACAGTGGTAGTGCATACGGTGGAGTCTTAGGAGTTCATAGAGTTAAATGTGTGCTCAAAATTCTATGTATGACTGCAAGAAGAAAGCCAGCACAGGAGGCACAGTCAAAGAAGAGCTGCAGTAAGAGATGCTACAGCAGCAGAGGTTTTATTATGCTCTTAAGACAAATTAATCTGCTCTAGAGACAACTACTCATGCAGTGACAGCATTTTCCTCCCCAACCTCTCCTTGCAGTGACATACTCTGCATCTTCATTACCTGATCTGTTCCATATTTCATCTACAGCAAAGTAGTATTTTTTTAGACTTTTTTTTTTTTTTTTAGTATTAAAAACCAAAAGTGCTAGAGATAAAAGCAGTAAATTTATTTCATGTGATTCCATTAAAATTAATTTCTATTTCTGTCTGGACTTGGACTAACATAGACTTTTTTGCTCAAGCAGTGCCAACTTCAAAACTGTCTTCTTTTAAAAGACATCTGAAATTTTTCAAAATACAAGACATGGGGATGAGGCTTTGCAAGAATGGGTGTTTCAGGAGAACCTCACTGTGGCTGAGCTGAAATGAATGGAATTGATAGAAGAGATTAAGCTATTTGCACATATACATGTATACAGCAGGAATTTGCAATTCAGTGTTCATATGTGAGACTTGATTTTTTGTGGAAGAAGAAGACACTCAAGACTGTTTAAAATCTGACTGTTTTATTGTTGTAATACCATTGTGCCAGCAGATGATTAATACTTGCCTCAAAGCAGTGGGGGCTCAGTTCAGCTGCAGACAATGCAAGGGTGAGTAGCTGATGCTTCCCTGCTGCCTTTCACGTTTCCAGGCACATTTCTTGCCTCAGATTGCTCCAGGTCAAAAATGAGAATATTTCGTTCTGAACTGTTGACGTCTGACTGTTGGAGTCATCCCTGACTGACGCTCCCTAAATATTTGATTTCTTCATTTTACCTACTGACCTGTATTATGGACATGGTAAAGCACTTTGCCTTTATATAGATACTTTCTGCATGAGCATAGCTTGAATCTCCCCACAGTTACCAAACGCATTATTTTCTTAAAAATGTCTTCATATGCCAGTTGCAAATTATTTTAGTTCTTTGAATTTACTCCCTTTTCTCTTTGTTTCTCTTGTTGGCTAAAATGTGTGCAAGGATTAAGAAAGCTTCAGCAGAAGCAGTGAAAGGAGGACGATGCTCCCTTGCTCTAAGAAGTGAAGCCAGTTATGCAGGGCTAGCTGAGGTCCGTGACTGCCATGGAGAGAAGAGCCTGGGCAGCATCTCCTCCATCAGACACTACCAAGACTTGGCTTTTGCTCCCATTGGACCTCTGTAGGAAATCTGCTACTCATAGCTCCATGATGATGATCAGAGCATTTGGGATGAAAGTATATTCAAACCCAGGCCAGTGTGGAAGTCTAGATATGTCTGTGTGGTGTCTACCTCTCTCAGTAGAACCAAAGACTGGCTCCAGACCCCGGGAATAGGCCTCTGGGAAGCTGTCCATTAAGGCCTTGTTCTACACGCTTTCTGTGTGGCACCATGCAGGCTCCTCTCCTTTATTTTAGGGTGGTCACTAAGTGGTTAGTGGCCATGAATGCCCTTTGCCAAGCTTTGAATGTAGGTACTACAGTTACTTACAAGGAATCTCCGCAGCCTTGAATTTTCTAAAGTAATTGCTTGTGGTTCATTAAATTCCTTAGTTATGTCCCTAGCACCTTAACCTGAATATTGCAGGAAATCACTTTTAAACACTTTTTCTCTGCATTCTTTTTTTCAGCCATAAGAACTATTTATCTCTACATAATTTTACTAGTAAGTGTTCCAAAGCTTCTTGCAGCTTGTATATTTTATTCCCTCCACACACAACAGTTTACCTAATTAATTCTGACTATAGAACTGCTGGATTCTTCTGCTGTGTTCTATGAATATAATAAAGAACAGAGCAAAAGATGTGAGAGCTTAAGTTTAATTCCAGATTTTTTATTTTGTTTATAGCTAGGTCATTGCCAAGATGTATAGAGACACTTTGATTAAAATAAAAAAAACACATTACTGAAAACAAGAAGGCTGGGCACCTAAATAAAGCTATTTAGCATGTCATAATCTTTTAAATGCCAGTTACCTGCTGTGTAAATCTGGACTAAAAGTGGTTTCTTTGCTACAAGATCCAATCCCACAGGAAATGTGTTAACATTGCAAAAATATTTTAAACTTTGTACAGTATTTACACATTATGATCAAGACCACAGCCAAGTAGTTTGATGAAGACTTGATTTATGAGCTGTGCAGAGGAAGTGTCTGTCATTGAAACAATTTCCTTGCTTCATCTTTCAACCCTAGTTGGTTTTCTTTCTCAAATTGTTGTTGTTGTTGTTTATTAACCTACATTTGACAAGACAGCTAGTTTCAGCCAGGTTGATCATCTGTGTCTTGGCATATTGTACAAGTTATTTCTGACCTCAGTCCTCCAAAAACATGGAAAAATACTATTTCCTAAGTTTTAGTGGAAGATTTCTGATAAACATTACTGTATTTACTGAGTGTTTGTGAAGCACCAAATTATGTTCCACTAATGACTGTTTAATGCTGAAGTTCAGCACATCTCACAGCTGGGCATTAGCTAATGAACACAGGATGCTCTATATATAATAGCTGTTTATCCTCTCAAGAAAAAAATCCCAAGTTTTATCCCAGAAAGCCTGGGTGAAGCTTTTAAACCAGACAGTTTTACAGACATGTTGTCATTCCTCAAATTAAGAATATTTCTCCACTGCCTGTCTATGCTCTAGGAGCTATGAATGGTGACTCAGTAAAGGACCACCTTCTGTGGCTGGTTTGTTCAAAGGCCCTTTGCAACACAGAGCAATACTCTGCCATGCATAAAACCAGGTCATTGAAATTTTGCACATGCTCTTAAAGTACATTTTAGAACGGGAGGAGTATTGTTCCTTGTGTCCTGACCGAGTTTGTGTTGGTGTCATTATTTTCTTTTTCAGAATTCAAATTATTTTCTATTTCCATAAGAATTTATTACTTTCAGTGGAGAGGACACTGATTTTGTTGGTATACAATTGTGGAATGTTAGGTAGGGCCTGGGTTGCGGCACAGACCATCTTTTTCTGGTATAGAGTTGGGCTATTTAACTCCTTATTTCACTGGAATTCCTGCTGCTTCCCAAGATGGCTTGTTGGTATATTTTATTAAGCTACAAGTAATTAATAGAGAATTTTCTGATTTTTGCTTAAATAGTTATCTTTGACGGTGTTAGAAGTTGAGCTATGAGAAGTTTGTATACGCAGTGACCAGGAAATAAGTCTGGATGAGACAATACTGGATTCTCCAGTGAAAACTTGCACATTTATTTCCTGAAGATTTTGGTGACTATTTCTCCTGGTTTTTTTTTATATCTGTGCTTTGAAAAGCTCTTCCTGAGCAGACAAGGGATCTGCTCAGTCAGCCCCAGCTTAAAGCTCTGAGAGAAGTGACAGGCAGAAGGAGAGAAAACAGGACAACAGAACATGTATCTGTCTTGCACAGATGAGAAGTGCTTGTGATGTTTTTTCCTCTTTTTGCCAGATCTTCAAACATCACCTGCCAAATAATTTAAGGGAATTCATTCTGTAACTCTGTGTGGCACAATTCAGTGAGGATGTGACAGGTGTTTTCAAGTTTCACCACAAAGCTCATAGTTCACCTCTTGCTTTTGTGACTGAAAACATCATCGCTGCCTGTTGTGGTTTAGGAACAGCAATCTGCAATTTAGTTCCCCCATCCCCACCCCCTCTTCCCGAGACTCTCCCAAACTAGATGCCCCTTGCTCCCTCCCCCCTCCCACTTCAGGATGGGGTTGAGAATTGGAGGCACAACAAAAGGTTAAAAAGATGCAATGAGATAAAAACTATTTACTGGAAACAGCAATGAGATACAAACCCAAACAGTAACAGCAACAATATTAATAACAAAAGTATACAAAAAGAGGGTGATTTACATGCAAAAAATTCTGACTGACTGACCTGGCCTGGTGTGACCCTGAGACACTGAGCAATGGTAAATGGACCCATCATGCCAACTGCTTTTTCCTGACTGCTGACCACTCCCACCTTCTCCGACCTTCTCCTGCCCCTAGTGGTATGGAATAACAACCCAGACATGCCCAAAAGGCTCCAGGCTCACCCCCCCACCTATTGCCAAAAAATTAACTCTGTCCTGCCTGAAAACCAGAACACTGCCAAACAAGTATTGCAGATGGTGACTAGTTTTCAGGCCCAGAACTAAAAAGCTCATTATGGCATGTAGATATTTCTTCCAGTTATTGATTCCAAATATTCAGTGCTTCATTTTGCTGAAATGAATCATACGTTTACATCTCTATGTCCTGATCAAGACCTTACTAGTAGCACTATGCATCAGATGTCAAATACAACATCTACAATGGGCATAAACCACCCCCCCCCCATTATTTATATATTGAGGTTCTTGAATCCATAATTTCTGTCCTACATATAACAAAGAAGGGAATCTATGCTGTCCAAAATGAAACCTAAAGTAATGCCAAAAAGTAAAAGGCAATGCCAGAATATGCTTGGATACCTTAAATCAGGAGTGTCTTAATATATCTTGGAAGTGATTTATGTCAAGTCCCTCCTTGAAAAAATACTGAAAACTGGCAGAAAGACCATAATTTATTAATAGTTGTGTTGACTCTCTTGGCAGTACATGTCATGGATGTAAAACAAATTCCTCAGTGACTAATGTCTTCTAGCTCCCTTTTAAAACTATCAAGTGGTTATTACATGATTGTCTCCTGGAGGAACATTATGGGGTGAAGTTTTGACCCTTTTACTTTCCTTAGGTTCTTGTTCCAACTGAGAGTTTATATACAAGTCAGAGAAGTTGCTTACTTTTGTATAAACTAGTAGAGGTTGGGACTTGACATTTTCACTTTTAAATAAGTCTTATGGTAAAGATGCTGCTTTAGCTGCTATTTAGAAGCTCTCAGCTTATGCATTCCAGTATGTGTATGTGTGTGTATATATACATCTACCACTCACCATTTTAAGAGAGAAATTAAAAGCTAACTGGCACTTTGCCGTTTAGAATTTAATTTTGGATTTGTAGGACAAAGTGGAAAGCAGAGATAACGGCAGTTGTGTGGGTTGTTTACCTGAAATGAAACCACTGATTTACCCAAAAAGAAACCAGCTCATTTGCTCTGCCCCATACTCTCCTTGCGCTGGCAGAACTGTCTGTACAGCCATACAGTGAATCAAATCCAGCAAATCCACAGCATGACCACAGGTAACCCCCAAACAAAATAAGTTAATTTTAACCTTCATCAATTCTCCATCCCAGGTCCTTGCACAGCTGATGGATGCGAGCTGATACGCAGTAGTAGATGTTAGCCAGGAAAGAGATAAAGTCCTGTCAGAATTTATTAGTAGAAGATAAATTTCTGGGTAGGGAATCTTTCTCCAGTGCGACTGTAGCATTGTTTTCATTGCTGTTTCCCAGAATGTAGCACATCTTTTTAAAAAATTAAAATATATAGGTGTGGGTTTTGGTTTTTTTTAGTAAAAGGTTTTTCCCTGACTCTTAGGGTATTTAAAATTAAGAGAAATGAAGTTTCAGTCTTGGTAAAGGACTGTAATAGAAACAGTAGTAAAAGCTAGACATCCTATCTTACTAACACCACTTTAATTTCATCAAATATAGGCATATAAGAAGCTCTGGTGTGGTGCCTCACTGCAGATCTCATGTTGCTGTCATGGCACATTTGTCCTATGTAGGTGAGGTCTGAGACAAAGCATAGCCACTGATTCACACAGTATGATATCAGTAAGAATTTTAAAGTCAAATTTTGTGTGAAAGTAGAAACATAACCATTAGAATTTAAATTCTTCTGGCAATGTTTTGAGCTTGTTCCTACTCTAAAAGCCAAGCAGCCTGCTGTTTGAAGGTAGTTTCCTATGATTCTCAAGATAAAAAAGGGATCTTTTGCTGGCTAAATGTACCTAAGATATGCTAAGCTAACTAGCCTTGCAGCAGAAAAACCTTCTGTATCATCAGTAAATATCTGCATCTTGTTTTATGTAATCCCTACAATATTAATGGGATAACATTAGAGCTATAAAAAAAAAATTAATGTATCATTTCATGTTAGTGTTCATTAGTTGCAAGGTCTATATTTAGAAACAAGCACACCACTTCTGCTTGGGACAGCAGTCATGATAACACAAAAAGTTTTAAATGTTGGGTTGCATGTGTTGTGATTTCCCACTCAGATAAGATAATGCAAATTATAGAGCCAGCTCCCACTGTAGGCATTGAAAAACATGTAGGGAATTTCCTCTCTCTCTGATGATAATTCTCTCCCTTCCTTGTTCCTAACCTGTGGGCATAAACTGATTACAATAATAGAGTTGTTACCTTCAGTATTTTATTTTTCCCCCGCAGGCATCTAAATATATTTTCTTCATCAAAGAAAAGATCATGAATGAGAATGCCTACTTTATAAAACAAGACATTATAAAAGGAAAGAAAACAGTGTTTGAATGCCTAAGCTTTCTGCAGGCAAACCCAATTAGCAATAAAGGAGCTTTGACTTTATGGGAAAACTATCATGGTAACTCTATTAGAATGAAAACCAGACTATTTTCAGACTTTATCCCTTTAAAAATCTTATGGCCATTTGCATGTTTTTTACTATTGAATTTCCAGCCTATTCATCAAGAGACAGACACTTTACACATTAAATTATGCTTTTGTGTGTGTATATTCAATAGGTCTTTTCACTCCTGTAAGTCCACTATTAGTCCTATTACAACGTTTGCTTATGTCTTTTTTGTGTCAGGAAGCTTCTTTCTATTCAAGTCTGCATGAAGTAACAACATTTCCTAATTTCATACAGTCCTAGTATATCAGAGCAACCCACTGAGCAGTTGTTCAGCTGTGAATTAGCTGTATGAATTCCTTGGTCTTTCGCCCATTGTACGTGCTTGGGCACTCAGTGTGGGAGAAGTCCCAACCTTCCCATCACAGCAGTGCTGGGAGGTGCTTCCCTCCCGCTTCTGCTCAGCAAATGGGCACCTACCTAAAATGTCTTTGGTGACGATGAAGGCTTGCTGTCTTAATTTTAAACCTGACATACCCAGTGTATGGTGTAATTCAGGCTTTGTCTATCTTGTGTCCTGAGATGCAGGAGGGCAAGACTTTATAAAGCTTTGTGTGGCTCTCTGTCTCCTTTCTCTCATCCCAGCAAGTGAGTGCCTCATGAATCATTTATGTATGATTTTTTTCCCAGTTAAGATATACTATGGCCACAAGAGCTTGAAAATGCATACATTTAAATATATTTAAAGGATTTTAAAATTAAATTGACATATACGAAGTCCCTTGAGAGGTCTGAGTGAGGTTCTCTCTCTGACAGAGACTACAATTTAATAAAAGCACCAGGACTCCATAATAGATTTTATGTCTGAAATACAAAGTTCCAAACTTACAATGCATCCCAGAATGACCATAAATCATCATTATTTCTAAGCAGATAATGAGAAATTATTTGTAAACATGCCTTAATTGGACACACAGTACTGATTCATTCTTTTATTTTACAGCTTTGGTGAGAAGCAGGCAGTTAAAAAAAAAAAAAAGAAACAGAATGAGCTTTGAAGACTTAATTCTGTCAGCCAGGATTTTTCAAATGGAGAAAAAAAGAATGAGCAGCCTTTGCAAACTCAAAACATGTAGTTTTCCTCCAATTCATCACTCTGATATTCACTTTATATATAGAAAGGGAATCTGGCCAAAGTGAGTACCCCTTGTCCCACTGTCAGTAGAAGCAGTTTTGGTTGTATCGAATGAAGTTCGTACAACATAATGCTTTGGAGCTCAGGCAGCAGCTGGATATTTGAACAATTACAAGGGGCAGGGGAAAGACCACTCTAAAAGCACAGCAGAGTATATGAATCACAAAACCCTCTCAACCCTTCTGCAGAAGAATGTGGCTTTTGGGAGGTGGTGTGGGAAGCAGGGGGGAAATACTGCCTGTCCTGAATATAAATTTTGTGAAGTCAAAGTAATTTCCAGTAGCTCTAGATGGGCAGCATGCTTTAGTGAGATCTTGGAACTCTTATAATAGAAATGCATTTTTAGAGACAGCAGTAGGTAATAGAGTCTGTAGGGTAAACAAGGATAGGCGATAGCACAACATTTTGAGATTTCATGCTGCCACTCACTCCAGGGAAACAGAATTTACCTAAGTTCAAAGAACTTCAGAAATAGGCATAATCTAAATGTGGACAGCATTAAAAAAGAATAAACTCCAAATTCTGTGCTGATTTATTTATTCTGCTAGCCAGCACTTTCAGCTTATGGCTAAGCTATTAATATTCTGAGAACAGAAGAAGAGACCTTTTCTTGACAGCTGTTTCCATAGCTCCTGCCTCATTGTGTCCTTGTTTGATAGTAAATGAAGATGGCTTTTGAAAGTGTCATAACTGCCACGCTAGCTTAAACATGCTAAAATAATAATAATGAATTTATTTTCAGGCAATTGGATAATTTATGGAGTACTGTGTGATGGTCAGGTATAATAATAACACTTAGCATTTTCATATGTTCTTTGTGCTTTGTAGCTATCAGTCAGTCAATACATCTTTATGAGGTAGATGGGTAAACTGCAGTGCTCTTCTTTTACAATGAGCAAAATAAGACAAAATGCAAATGAATGCCCAGGGCCATGCAATGAGAAAGTTGCAGAATTGGAATTAAAGCTGGGGGAAATATATAAACATTTGCTTCATTGATGATATTTGTTCTGCATATATGGCAAATAAACTAAGAGGGATGCAAAGTTCCCTGTTAAGAGAGAGATGAAGAGATTTAGATTTTTTTTTTAATAGCAGACTATCTTCAGTGGAACTGTAAGTGCTTTATTTAAATGTTTTTTAAAAGCTGCTCTCTGAACTGTTAACTTTGTCAGCTCAATGTAAAATAAAACAGACATAGAATGAATTTTATCTAGATCATGAACCAAAGTAAGCATGTTAGCAAAAAATTCGTCCAGGACCTTTAAGTACCTGAATCTATATAGTGAATTTTTGTTTGCTGCCTTATGTGATGTATCTTTGATATTAAGTTTAATAGGTATTTTTATTAACAAGATCAAAGCATACTTCTGAAATCACTGATAGACATTGTGACTTCTTTGTCCTCTGCCTTTTAGTGAAAAGAAGATGGAGCTGATAACAAAGCAGAGTATTTAATGGACAATCAGGGACACAGGTAGTAACTTTTTGATTAACCAGCTAATCTTCACCTGTAAGGTGCTGCGTATCTCTACATTCTTATCTTGCTGGAATAAGGATATCTGACTAATAGAGCATTCTATAAATTAATGGAAAGACAAAAGTAGTGTGAGTAAAAGTATCCATTTGTTATAAGATATCTTAATATAATAATTTTATTAAATGAATACTTTTTTTTCAGATTACTCCCACATACTTGTGCTTTGTGTCTAAAACATTTCTAGGATCTGAGTGAACTCATTACCAGCTATTTCAGGAATCTCCCTTGGACATGAGACATCTTGACCTTTTGGGTCAGATTCTTAAATTGAAAATTAAATATGCCAGCTGGAAGGCAGAGGTAGTGTTTTTCAAAGGGGCTCTTGGTAGAAAAGCAACTTGTCTGTGTCCCAGGCAATGGCTTCAAGCATCTGTTGAATTCAAAGCACTTTACTAGCCTGCTAGGTATAGATGTCTCTCCTAATTGTGCTGGTTTTCCTGCTTTGTCTTGTCCAATCCTGCTGTACACTGTTATGATCTGTAGTGAAAACATACCCTTATTTTCTTCCCTCACTGAAAATATTTCAGTCAGATAACTTTGAAAATGTCACTTTAACTGGTTTACAGCATAGAGTGTGCATGCACATGGCATGGCACCTGTACTTGACAAAAAACACAAACAGCAACAACTGTTGGGAGCAGCCATGATGACGTTTTGCACCATCATCCCATCAGTCCTTGTGAGGGCAGGGATGGGGGAGGTAAACACCTAGGTCCTGCATGCACAATTTGTATGGGGCAGTCCCTGAGATTTAGGGAAGGAGTGTTGTTACTACTCTGTTGTTACTATTACATACCTAAGTCCATGGGACTGGATGGGATCCACCCAAGGGTTCTGAGGGAGCTGGCAGGAGTGCTCACTGAGCCCCTTTCTGCCATATACCAGCAGTCCTGGCTAACCAGGAAGGTTCCAGTTGACAGGAGACAAAAAAATGTGATGCCCTTCTAGAAGGGCTGGAAGGATGATTTAGGGAGCTACAGGCTTGTCAGTCTGCTCTTGGTGCCAGGGTAGCTCATGGAGCAAATCATGTTAAGGCAGGACAACTGGGGGATCAGGCCCAGCCAGCATGGGTTTGTTAAAGGCAGGTCCTGCTTGCCTGATCTGACAAGCTCTCATGTGACAAGGTGACCTGCTTGGTGGATCAGGGAAATGCTGTGGTTGTGTCTAACTGGACTTTAGTAAAGTCTTTGACACCATTTCCCACAGCATCTCCTTCAGAAACTGGCTGCTCATGGCAGATTGAATATTAGTTAAAATTTCTGCACCAAAAGGGTTATTCAGCACTGGAACAGGCTGCCCAGGGAAGTGGTTGAATCACCATCCCAGAAGCTATTTAAAAGAAATGTAGATTTGACACTTAAGGTTTAGCAGTGAGCTTGGCAGCACTGACTTTACGGTTGGACTTAAGGATCTTAAAGGTCTTTTCCAACCTAAATGATTTTATGATTCTATGATTCCATGAATTGCTAAAAAACAGAGTGGTAAATTGGACATGGAGACTATGGTCCCTGTCCTTTCACAGAAAGAAAGAAGAAATAAGATTCATTCTAGTTCAGTTTAGTACTTGATTTAGGTGCTTATACACAACTCACATACACTGAGGTTTCCCACCTGACCTTCAGCTGCCAGTGCAGTGGGGCACAAGTCCCTCTTAAATCCTCTGTCTTATCTATAGCCGTAAATAAATAAACTCTGTCCTAAGAATCGGCCATGCAAATGTCAGCTTCAGCTGAGTTGATCACTATAAGGCTCTATTTATAGTCAATGCAAGGAGCAGAGTTGTGGGATGAGGTTTTTCTGACCTATTTTGAAAGTCTTCCTTAGAATGAGAAGAATGGCACCCTGGAGTCTAATGAGCATTAACTTGTTCTCCATAGACTGGCGTGGGCCAGGAGGGCTGGCTTTGGTGTGTTTGCACTAGAGATGTGCGA
The DNA here is from genome assembly GCA_013398055.1 of Ifrita kowaldi. Classification (NCBI taxonomy): domain Eukaryota; kingdom Metazoa; phylum Chordata; class Aves; order Passeriformes; family Cinclosomatidae; genus Ifrita; species Ifrita kowaldi. The sequence continues at coordinate 548,281 of VZRS01003565.1, forward strand.
TCGTAATTGTAAGAATCTCAGTGAGTGTGACTGAGCACAGAGTAGCCTGGGGCAGCTTGAGGCAGCTGATCCATCACTTTGTTATTGGTTTCTTGGGATGCCACTTTGCCTTAAGTTGAATCAAACTGCAGAAGCCCTTCTGTGTGCAAGCCAGAGTGCAAGGTGGAGGCTTGCCACAAGATTCCCCAGGTGCAGCATATTCAGCAGTTCTGCAGGAAATTTTAATTCCTTTTTTGGTTGTAGAATCAGAGGAAATTTAAGCATAGAATTCAGAATGCAGATAGTTCTCCCGCATAAACTTGGCAAAGAGTTATAATCAGTTCAGCTGCTGTTTTCAGGCAGAAATTATCCATCTGTAACACTGATTAATATGGCTGCTGACTTAACCAATATTAACAGGCCTTGCTGAAGAGATATTATTACATTAGAAGTGATTAAAGATACTTTCCAAACAGCAATGATTCTTGGAACCATACTTGTTATTGAAATGTTGACAACATTGATACCAGGATTTTAATATCCTGCTTGATAATTAAACTTCTGTCTGACACAGATTTCCTCTGGGTCTGCTCTATGGGATCCAGATATTACTTCTCAGTTGCTGAAGAGAATTATATTCATGTACTGGTCAGTGAAAGACTGACATTAGTGCTTTTGTCTTGGTAATGTTTCACAAAGATGAGCCTAAAGTAACAAAAAGCAGCTGCCAGATGAGGAGAAAAATTCAGGTTCTCTAGTCTTTGCATCTTCCAGCTTGTCTTCAGTTTCAGGGTAGAAAGCTTCAGGGTACTCTGTGCTGCCAGATTTTCATTTAACAATGTTGGGGTGGGGAGGGAGGGGGGAGGGAGGTAGTTAATCTAAGGAAAAGAAAGAAGATTCATAAAAGAAAACAATATCAAAGAATGATGAACTCCTTGCAGATGTCAGTGTAGTATGGCACGTTTTACATGAATTATTGGTGTTGTCAGCTCTTCTTCTGGAGTGTAGAGAAGAATGGGCTCGGCTTCAGTTCACTACTTAATTCTTCATTTCCTTTAAAATAAATGAAATGAAAGACAGCTTATTAAAGAGGAGGCATTGTTTGTATGTTTGGAGGCTGCCATATAATGAAAACTTCTATTTTACTAGTTTTCTAATATTTGTTACTTTTTCAGACTTTTTAATTAAAATATCTTTAGTGTGGCTTTCTAGGGGAAGCAGGGTTGTAGTAACACATTGCATGCGTTTGCATAGCTTTCCAAATCATCTGGATAAGTTTGTTGACAAATATCCATCCAATGAAGCAAAAGGGGAAGTGCTCTAAATAAACATAATTGTAAAGAAAGTATACAGCCAAGCTGAAAAGAAAGGCCCTGCGATATCCTAATTGAAAGAAAACTGAAGAGAGAATTCAAACACCAGGTAATCCATATGCAACAGAAAAAGTAGTGGCTATCCTGGTTTTTGAAAACACATCATTTGTTGCTCACACTTTGTTAGATATCAGAGATGGAATTAATGTAAGATAACACTACATATCTACAACATGGACAGCTATACCTGAACCGTTCCCACTGGAGTTCCTTTGCAATCAGTAAATACACAAATAAAGAATAGGGGTTTTTTTTAAGATAAGAAGAAGGATTTTTAACAAGGGTCTCATTGAGAGTTTCTAGGAAGCTGATGCCCCCAAGAGTCAAATTGAAAGGACACAGATATGGCACAGGCATTGTCATATCTGGCAGGGATATCTCGTATATTATAGAGCATATCACATGGCACTAAATGCCTGTGCTTGAGCATCTAAGTTGAACCCAATTAGTCCTAAACTTGGTCAGTGCCTCCTGGGATTATATGCATCCTTTTATGCCATTTTTCCAACGCTATGATCGAGTACAAGATGCTTCCCCAAAATTGCTTCACTTGATGTGCTTCTTCTGGGGGTTACCCAAAGTATCTTGCCTGAGTATTGAGTCAAAGGAATCGACTTAACAGCATGACACTGCTAAGAAAGCATCCCTTTATTACAACACTGGAGCTGTGCAGGGGTGTCCCTCCATCGGATGTCCACCTCAACAGTTTTCTTGTGAGTTATATATCCTTTACATTATGAGACTCCCTGAATTCCCCATCCAAGTCCTGCCCACTCAGTACGTCACCCACATGTACTGCCCATTGTCTGTAACCATGGCTCCTTTTGGGGGTCATTTCTGTATTGTGGCTCTTAACGTGTGCACTGTTCACATGTGCTGACTTAAGGGTCTCACTGTTATGAGGCCCTGGCATTCCTCTATAGGTAGGCACTGTCCCATCTCCCCCTTATCTAAGCAGTTCCTCCTGTTCTTCCTTGATTTAGTGTTCCAGAGGGGTATGGGTCTTTGTAACTGGACCCCAAATATGTAGTTTCCCCTTATCTTCACGGCCCCTTGTTGTCTTTCTCCTCAAGCAGTTTCCTGTTGCAGAGTAGTTCTTAAAAAGCTAAGCAAAAACGTTAAACTTATATTCACAAAGTTACACAGTTTAGACAGAACTACAAAATTAAGCATAACTATAAAATTCTTTGTACAGCGCCTTCAATACTTCCCCTGCCTCTTACACCCAGTACAACCCTTCTTTTGGCAGCAGCAGAGGCCACACTTGGTTATATAAAACTTTTAAAACATACTAACATACAAGTTCTATTGAGAATCTTTTTGAAGAACGATGAGTGAGATGTTGAATAACTGTCTCTAACAGACAGAACTTTATTGGAAAAGGAAAAAGAAAAAGAAATCATCTATAATTATGGGAATCTGAATGGCTGATGACAGGGAAGATGACCAGAATCTTTGGTCTTTTTCCTCACTGTGCTGGAGAGCTGTGCTGTTTGGTGTGCTCAGCACCAGCTGCATTCACCCTCAGTTGTGCCACCTAATGTTGTTCCTCACCAGCTTCTCCATCCTTGTTCAGTGTTTTGTTCTTTCTCAATGTTCTCTGTCTGAATGTTCTATTCTTTCTCAAACAGAAGTCCATACCCAGAAATGAGACAAGATACCTAATTCCCATTGGTTCCCAATTGGTTTCAGTGCAAGTTGGACACACAGACAGAAATTAGATTCTCAAGTACCTTCCATGAATGTGGATCTTCCTATTCTCAAAAGACCAAGTTGAGGAGAACAGAAAATGGAAAGGAATAATAAGGTTTTTTTGCAACATGAACTTATTTTCTTAGATGCTTTCCAAATTATTTTGAACTGTATTTTGAGGCACTTCAGTCTCTGCATAAGGAAATATTCTAAGAGGCTAGTGCAAGTTCTATTATTCCAGTCATAGACGGGAGAGGCAGTATGGAAAAAGCTATGCCTCTCGTAATTTAAATCTTAGTGTCAGGTTCCTAGGGATTTAGGAGTGGCTGGGTTTAATCTTGAAATGGGAGGTTCTGATGTTCTGTGTGTAGACATTATAGGGAATTTATAAAGATATATTCTTAATTGATTGCTAAATTGGGGCTTTATAGAACAGCTTTGCCATTATTGTTCAGAGTGACATTGAATAATCATGTAATTTTGATTTCAGAAGGACAAAGTCTTCTATTTCTTTTGATAACAGCATATTTAACAGGTGTATTGTAGACTATTAATTCTTCCACAAAATATGCCTTATAGCTTTATCTAGTAGTTTTTCTGTCAAGCTGAAAATGAATGGCTAAAACTTGAAAGGGGTGAAGGAGAATGTTCATAATTATGCAAATACAACTTTGCAATAAAACGAGATTTTGCTCTCTAGTGGGATCTCACAGGAGTTTATGTAGCAGAGGTTTGTAAGACTGTGTAGATAAACGACAATAATATACAGTCTTCAATATTTAAATCCGCAGCTCATCCATTTTAACAGGACTCTTTGGATAGAGAACTCTTTTCAGACCTTTGTTTAGAGTGCAAAAAGTTGAACATCTGATTGAGCCAAGGTGTTCCTCTGAGCTGCAGATGGGCCAGTTTTCTGTGACTGACAGCAAACCAAAACCAGTATGGCTATTGCCACATCCAGCTGCCTGTGATGCCTCGGGGCTAATAACATTGTATGATTTATAGAGCATACAGCAGGAGTTTACTTCATCATGAGCCTGATAAGAGGTCTGAACTCTTGCTTCTTGGTCTGTAATAAAAACAGTTAAATTGCATTGTCACAATATCTTCTTGCCTTGGGGTTAGTGTGTAACTGTATGTATATTCTGTGTATGCAATATTATCAATGTACACATTGATAATTTTATGAACCGTGGTCTTGCTTGAAAAGACCATGTGTCATGATGTAGGAATCCCGGAAGATTTGTTTTCTATGTCATCATAAAATTAAAAATTATTGTGACCAATGAGGACAGAGTTTAATATTTAAGTTGTTGATATAGATGAATGTATATTATTGCAAAAAGTTCAATGGCCACTAAGAAGGAGGACAGATCCAGTCTGTTGAGGAAGACTGACAGGAATGGTGTATCTAGAGAAGAGTTAGTGAACTGAGTTTAAAGCCGTCAATGTATAAGATCCTCCCAGTGGACATTATTAAATATTTTGACAGGATTCAAAGTCAGGATTAACACTTCCACTTTTTTGCAAAAAGAAAGCAGAGAATCAGATTCCTTAGGCTGCTCTGGCAGCTTTGCACTGTGTCAGCAACCCAAAGCAATAACAAAGCTTGTTTAACAGGCCTGTTAAACCTGGTTCACAGCTGCTTTGCATCACTGGAGTGGTACAAAGCAGCCGGCATCCACGGGTGAATCTGGCTCTACATACTTAGCAGTCTGCTGCTAGTGCTGGTAGCAGCAAGATGGTTGTGAATGACCCCAGCATGAGCTGCATGAGTGATGTTTGGTAATGGTAGGGTTGGACTGTTGGCATGCAAGCCAGAAAGGTGTCAAAAGGCAGAGAAAACCTCTTCTGGTGCTAAAATGACTTACAGTGAAAATTCAAGTAACTTTTTCTCCTAATGTTTCTTATGTCCAGTGTGTCTCTGCTTCACAGAGCCCTCTTCTAGGAATCCCTTTGGAACAACATTCTTTTGAGATGGAAGATTTTTCAGTAAAAGGAGAAATCCTCTGTCTCTAGTGCCTCTGCCTTCTTTTCATTGCTTCAGTGGTTTGAAGTGGCTGACACAGCATCACTGTGGGCATCAGTCCTTATCAAAGGGCTGTTTTGTTCTGTGGCATTTTCCTGACCTGAAGTCACAGGCATGCCAAAGCTGTGTGTGACTTGCGGGCAAACCTGTGGATTTGACTTGTGACAAGGACAGGTCACCTTGTATGCCTTCCCTGGAGATTTTTTTTCTGAAAATATTTGCTTTCTAATATAAGCCTATGGGGTCTTTTGTGCAGTGCATGTGTCCTCCTTACAGGCAGGGTTGTAGACAAAACCTTTAAGTTCATGCTGCTGAACCTCTCTCATGCATTTTTTAAACTGCTTTGTTAAACTTAACATTGTTAAATGTTAAATAATGGCTTCAGTGGGCTTCCCCTGGGGGGAGGGTGCTGGCAGTCAGAGGCTGTGCCCCAGGCTGGAGGCTGGTAACACCTCTGAAAATCTTTTGCAGGGATATCCCATCCCAGAAAGTGCATTGCTTTGTTTATATGCTGGATGAATTGCAATGAATTTAACACCCACAAATGCTGTCAACCTTCGGCTATTTGCATGCTCAGTAATGAGGCAGCTAAGAAGTTACTTTGAAAAGAAAGTAAGTCTCTAAGCTCTCAGAAATCATCTTTTGGCTGAGCAGTGAATGCTTCAACTAAACTGAACTAAAATGGAGAGAGAAGGCACTGGAAATCTACCTGCGACCTCGTTTATTGTCCTCTGAAGCTCCCATTCATCAAAGTGCATAGCATCTTGCTGGCCTCCTTGCTAAGCTGGGACAACCAGGAAATGACAGTGTTTAAAATTGCCTTTTCTCACCTCCAGCTTCTCAAGAAACAACGCTTCTTTTCAAGCAAAGAGCTATCCACAGCAAATACTGAATGAGCACATTCGTCACAGCGAGCCATTTGTCAGCTCCAGTTGGGATTACTGTATAATGCTCTTCCTGCTGGTACACAATATGGCTTAGGCCATCCCATACTCTAGTGATTGCTGGACTCCTGGTGGCTGCTTAGTGCCCTGGTTCACTCTTCGGAGCTATCAGTGCAACAAACCTTGGTTATTTAAAAGGGTCTCTCCCAGTATGATTTTTTAACTGTCCTGTCATGACCAAGAAATAAAGACAAGGTCTACTAGTACCTGAATCAAAATTTTCCCTGCTGAAAAAAAAAATTAGCTATTAAACCAAATTTTAGAACAGAACAGGTGAATTAAGCATCCTACTTACTGTTCTCATTATGTGGCCACATAATGGTCTTCTCTTTAACATGATGAGAATGATGCTCTCAACCTCTACGCACCAGCAGTTCTTTTTATTGCAAATCTTCTCTAACAAGAGGAAAGAAAATATGGCAAATAACAAAAAAATCCAACACAAAAAACTACATACAAGGATGCTCTTAACAGCACTTTGGCAACGGAAACAGAAAAAATGTTGAATTGCACACAAAGTCACCTGGATACCTTAGGCATAGATACAGAGTACAACATAATTGGACACAGTGATGATGGGTAGCATACAGTGCAATAGGTTAAAAATCCTGGGATCTCTTTTGTAACTTCCCTGCAATGGTCTCTCCTGGCTGTTAGGATCTTTGTGTGGGTATATACATGGGTAAGAAAGAAAGAGACGAGAGTAAAGTGAGCGGCCAAATCTCTCACGTTGAAACAAGTTTGCTGACAAGGCAGAGGAATGTGTAAAAAGCCCTGCAGCAAACAGTCAGCATGCTCCATTTTTTACCAGAGGACAGCTGGTACACAGATGGCCTGGTATCAGAGGAGTACAAAGCTGATTCAAGCCGTGCATATTTCCCCTCGTGAGTCGGCATGAACACATTGTAGCTGTAAGCAAAGTTTTCTCCTGCCATCCCAGCCCAAACAGGTGGGACAAGGCAGATTATGAGGAAAGGATTGGATTGCTGCCTAACAGTCTTTTTGACCTTCTTGGTTAATTATATCAGGTTTTGGAATACAGTTTCATCTTGGAAAGTGGGTTTGGGCTATTTCAGAAGAGTTTTGTCTTCTGCAGTGCAGTGCTTTCTGAAATAGGTTGGAATGCAAATGGTTTTTCTTACTATATATTTTTTCTAAAAACCCAAAATGTAAAATGAATATTTCAGATGAAGGGTTGTAGCTGAATAAAGCTGGCACCAGTATGACTCTTCAAAAATTCTTCCAAAAGAAAAAGACTGTTTATTTTCCTTGTCCATAAATGTGGCACAGTCTTTGTGTATTGAGATTCTTTGTAGAGACCACTAATTCTAAGAGACTGCAATGAGAGGGAGCAGATTTCCACATCCTATTTATGTGCAAAAGATGGGTAAGGCTAAACAGTCTTCTCTGTCTTAGGTTTTCTTGTAGGGACACAATTACCTGACATATAGTAAAGTTTGTAGGGCAGTGTGTCCTGTTCAGTTCTAAATTTACCTGAAAATGAATGGCCTGCCTGGTTTTTCGTGCTTTCTTGTTATCATCCTTGCATATTTGGGGAATTTATCTTTTTTTAGTGATTAGATGCAATGGAGGGTGGAAGGATGGATGGTAAGTAGTCAGAAGGGTGCCTCTGAGCAGGGATCATTGACTCAGTGTGGTAACAGGCTTTCACTTCCATGAGTTGAAAGGCTTATGAGTTTTACAGGGGATAGTGATGGCCAGTGATGCAATCCAGATTCCCATCACAAAACGCCATGCTCTGTGTTTCTAGTTTTGTTTCATATGTTGCTTTCTACTGGCCTCTGTATTCCAAGAAATATGTACAGCCAATCTTGCCGCTAAGTATAAAATAGCTGAAATGTCGTTTTCCATGTGCTCAAAAAAACAAATGAATGCAATGGCACTTTCTGTGGATAACAGCTGATTTTTATCAAATAACCTTGTATTGTTTAACAGTGTGTTGCTGACATATACGAGGAACCCGAAAAAAATTGCAACCTTCATCTGAAATTCACATTTTTTTCCAAAATGCTGCTGTAGAAAACAGATTATCTGGGATATGTTTCACAGATTTATTATCCAAGCCACAAAAGAATAATTTTTCACATTTTGTTTACTTGTTTTTTTGTTTTTTTTTAATATTTCTGATTTGTGCAATCAAAAGAGAGGAAAAGAGTCTCTCTGATCTTAATTCTTTGTTTATAGTGAGTCAAGCTCCACCCTGGAGAGTCACAATGGTTTAGATGAAAAATTAGTATAGAATGCACATAATTTGTATAATTAATTCAGTGCATCTCTCCCAATTAATGAAAATATTAATAATCTTGTAATTATGCTCCTGTCTTTTTTTTTAAAGCATTCAAGAATTTTACTCCTATTATTCCCAGCAGGCAAAGCATACTGGAGTCACAGTTTGCTTTACAAGTGTCACTAAGTGAGTGAACTGGAGCAGTCTTTGGAGTGATTCATATCAACTGCTTTGTGCTTTGATCAGACTTTTTGGTTCATTTCTCTATAAGGTACCTCTAAGGTCATGAACCACTTGATATTTAAACAGCTAAGGATATATTTACATGTATTTTTATGACAATTCTGTCCAAAATTATGGTAAATATATTTTCCAGTGTAGACAGAAGTAATATTTCATACCAAAAGAGCCCTAGTCATACCTGAAGTAATGTAGTTGTGTAATGTTATTTTGAATAATGTATCTCTAGCACATGTATAGCTTCTATGGTTTATAGTACAACAGGAGTCTCTTGGCTTATTAGAGTAGCTGTGGTGACTGAAACACGCAGAAGTGAAAATGGAGCAACTATTCTTCTTACCTTGTCAAAAATTTAACCAAAAGGAAAATCATCCATCAGACTGCAGATTGAGAAGATGTGGCTATATATTACCAAAATCACAGCAAGCTTTGTTTCCCTGCTTCCTGGAATAAATTTGTAAATAAAGTATTTTATATCTTCATTTTGTGCCCCTAGAATTTTAAAAGGATCTGCAGATTTTAATTTATAGTTCACCTTCCCTTACTGAAGACAGAAGCCTTTCTCTTTGCTTCTAAAACTGATAATTCATCTATGGATAAGAGGTATCAGAAATATTCCTATCACTGACTAATTTAGTCACTCTCAGCCAAAATTTCGCCAATAAAAAGAGGAGTGTTTAAAGCAACCCTGGGAAAACAAGTGTTGAACTTGAATTGTATTAAGTGTTTGAATGTTCCAAGTGGAATCACTCTTGCCTAAGTGTAGATGTCCACACTAGAAATGTTTGTACCAAGTGTTCCATGGAGAGTAATGAATATTTCTGGGTTACATTTTAGCTGATCTGATTTAGATTTCTTAGGGTCTTCCCTTGAAATGAATTTCAATCCAAATATTGTTTCACACTGAAAAGAGTCTGATCTACAGGTTTGGAAGTGAATGAAAGCCAGACAGTTGCACAGAATACATTTACATTTGGGGGCAGAAGCCCCGCTGTACCTCACACATTTTACTTCCATTTCGAATACCCATCCTGTTACATATTTCTGTGTTATATTGCACAAACTACGACTTTAATCAAGCCAAGTAGTGGGAATATTTGTTATGCTTTAGGTAAGGTTGAATATGTAACTAAAACACCGGGGTCAATTGTCCAGAGTTTCGTACAGCCTTTTAAAAAATACTGCCATTGAAAAGATCCTTTCTAATTTCTTGTTTTTTTTTTTTCCAGAAATATAGCTATATGTATAAAATTGGCATTTAAGCATTTGGGAATCAAAAAGTAAGGCTTTGGTTGTTTATACCCATGGGCCATTAACCTTAGAATCAATAACACTGATTTCTCACAGGGTCTGCAAAACAAACTCAGCCTGTAAACTGCAACAAAATAACTGACTTCTGAAAAATGGTAGATGTGAACATTTTTATATAGAACTTTCCCTTAACTATGACATCGTTTGAGATATTCCTATTGGCTTCATTAAGCTTGGCAGATACTGCTGACTGCAACAATTTAATGAGCCAACAAGTATTTAATTGTGGTCTACTGTCAAAGCTTGTGTGATGAAGTCCACAAAAATTAATGGCCATATACAATCTCTGAATCAGTGCAATACAGAATATCTGTGATAAGCAGAATATTAAAGACTAATGTCAAAGCTTTGGTAAGGGAATATATGGCGAAACCTGACTACATTTTAGATGGGTCTGAAAGTAAAATTTTTTATGCATTCCTTCTCTCATAATCAACACATTCTTTTAATCCCTGTGCCACATTTCAAAATGAAAAGTTCAGGAAAAAAGTTATGTAGATGCCTTACTGAATGTTATCAGATTTTGATAACACTGAATCCTATGGAAACTATTCTTACATTGTTGTAACGTGCCTGGTATGTAAAAGCATTGAGCTGTCTCTTGTCAAGAAGAAATATATTGTTCGTGGAGAAGTAATCCTTAAAGTTTTGCTTTCTCAGGAAAATGAGAAAACTTCTGTCCAACTAATTAGAAGAGCTGTTTCATTTTTTATACTTTCCTACTTGTAGCAGATAGAGTTTCCTCAGCAGAAAAAAAGAGGGATGTGGTAGGTAAGTATGACAAATTAAGTGCATATGGAATAAAAAGCAGAAAGGCAAAAATCAAAATGTTGAACAATCAGTCTAGAAAATGAAGGGACAAAATGAGTATTTTATCAAATATGAGAAAACAAGTCACAAATGTGAGCAAACTGGAAAAAAACAAGTGAAAAATTAGATGACATAAAAATTTATTGACCAAGCTAAGAAGTCTAAGATGACATGAGAAACAAGTCCATAAGTGGCTGAGCCACAGGTTTACAGCATTAACCAGCCTACAGATTTCTTGTTCATATTCTTGAATGTGAAACTGATGTCCAATTTCCAAGTTGTTTCATTAATTGTAAATTATTCCAAGTTGTTTCATTAATTGAAATGTTGCTCTGATAATGCTTCCATCATTCAACTTGAATATACGGATTTCCCCAGAATTTACTTGATTAAATTGCAGATAATACCAGAAAAAAGGCTATTAACCAACTATTTATAAAATGGTAGCTTGAGCTGACAAGAATAAATCTGATTGCGTATGTCTTTCTTAAACGTGAGTGTCTGTATTTTCTGTCACTAATGAATCCTGCTTTTGAAACAGAAGTATTGCTTTTCATATTGGGCAATAAATAAAGAATGCTAAATCCTCTTGCAAGGAGAAGCCAATTTATCTTCTTGATTTTAATTCAGTGGTAAGATTTAATTGTTAGAAGAATTTGGATTAATGTAAAAAAGTTCAGAAAATGCAACATATATCCATATGTTGATAAAGAAGTGGATTTACTGCAACACAAGGATGTTGTCCAAATGTAGCCAAGTCTTACTGACCTTTTTTTCCAGTGCTTGTATAGAAAATACAATAGGATAACAGTATGATTTTTGTTGTAAGAATCCCCTCATGGATTTGAAGTTCAATCTCAAAGCAGGGCTAACTTTAAATCCAGATCAGGATGCTCAGGGCCAATCCAGTAGAGGTTTGAAAATCTCCAGGGATGGCAGTTCCACGGCCTGTCTGATCATCCTATTCCAAAGGCTTAGCCATTCCCATGTAAATTAATATTTTCCTGTGTGTAATCAGAATTTCCCTTGTTGCAGCTTCTAACCGTTGCCTCTTGGCCTTTAGCTGTGCACCACAGTGGAATTTTATGTGTCTTCCCTGTAACCCTCTTTTATGTTGTAAATGACTGCAACTAGATTTCTCTTTCAGCCTTCTCTTCTCAAGGCTTAACAAAACCTGATTTTATAAAGTGTTCCAGAAATTTTGATCTACAGGAAATTATATGGAATTCAGTTTTATATACGATACCCTCAGAAAAATCTCTGCAGTGACCATCCGAGTTCATGGGAGTGTAGACATGCAGTAGACATCCTCTTTTGACCCTGTCCCTGTGCAGCTGCATTTGCCACATGACACAAGTTATGTCTGGTTTCTTCATTCCAGGAATTCATTCTGAGTCATTCACCAAGTGCTCTTGTGAAGGAGGATCTCTGATGTGTGTGTGTGAGAGAGATGCAGTATCTTTGATTGGAGAGGCTGATAAAGGACTCCTGTCTAAGCACATGTAACATTCACTTACAGGTTATTAACTGTGAGAAAATGTAGCTGTATCATTGCATCAAAGCACAGTAATCGAGTTTGGAAGGGACCTCTGGAGCCATCTGGTCCAGTGCCTGGTATAACACAGCCCACACCATCCTGTCAAAACTAGGCTTGATGAAGGCACAGTGGCTTTGCCTAAGAGGCTTTGGATTAGTGCACTCTGGAGAGTCCAGGTCTGTCCCCGCTTGCATCCAGGGTGGCTTTGACCCACCAATGTCCCTGTGGACAGGTCTACAATGGCCAGGCTATGGGCAACAGAGACATAGGGTCACGCTCTTGTGTGAAAACTGTGCTGCTGGCAAAAAGGAATCAAGTTGCATATTTTGTATAAGTGGATTAAACAGTTCCAGGAAATGCTGCCAGGTGTTGGAAAATCAGTGTTTACTCTTAAATTCCCTAAATGGGCAACTGTGTGGCTTTGACCTCCTGTTCTCCTGAACCATTCTTCTGCTTAATCTGGGAGCAAGTGCAGACCAAGGACCTTTCCCAGCTGTCAGTTGGCATGTGGCCATCTCATTTTGGAAGTTAGAAAAGTTTAGAGGTGTAGATGTGTTGTTCTACGCCATATGACCTCAGGGCTGGGCAATGGCCATGAACACATCTAATTTGCTGACATACTGTTTTAGAGAAAGATGGTGTGCATGAGAAGCTGCATGATTCAGTCCTGGGGCTCAGTGTTAGGATTGTCCTAGATTCATGTCTCTCTCGTGAGTGGTTCCTACATTTTATGTTAGATGGTTGGTTGTTAAACTATAGCAGTAAAAGCTGTGACCACTCATACAGGTGTTCTAGTCTGGGCTAAATGCTGTAAACTATGGGTTACAAAGTCGAACATTTGCTGTTGCCATTGCTTCCTCGGTCTCTGATTCTGTAAAGTTTCAGTTCACCCACAATAGGATCTATGTTCCCATTCATAAATGCTTAGAATTGACAGTTTGAGTGTTTTCCTGTAAGTGGTAATTGCCTTACCTCCTAGGCAGGGAAGCTTATTGAGCCCTTGCTTCCCCACTGCCAAGATGAGCACAGGAGCAAGTGGGAGTCTATATGAAAGCAACAAATGATGTATCCTTCTCTGTGGCTTTTTAAAGGAAAGCAGAGGACACTCCACTTGGTGTGCTGGAAATACCAGCTAGATCACTTATCAAAGGGACTGAAATATGGAGATTGTTGTGAGCTGGGCGCTGCAGCTTTGTGGTGCTGGATGGTGAGGTGCCGCGACTTTCCTAAAAGTGTCTCCAAGGCGAAGCCGCTCGGCAGGACCACCACACGCACACACACACACACAGGCACACATACGGATAGCTCCAGAAAATGGGTCGATGACAAAGACCCGGGAAGGGTCTTTGCATGGGGTTCCACGAGAGGAGTTGAGTGCAGCCATACTCCTGAAGGGATCCAGGGATGAAGACAGAGAACAATGGAGGGTCCAGGTTTAAGTACTGGAGCTGGGCGAGCATCAGAGACCAATGATCTGAGGGCACAGGGATGGTACACAGGCGGGACTAGGGTAAGGGAACCAATAGGGAAACTCTGAGGGAGTGGCGATGGGGCAGGGGCCAATGCGGGGAACCTGGAGTGGAGAACCTTCTGGGGCATGGGACATATAAGGTAACAAGGGGTGAGGAGGCCAGCGGCCAACCAGGGAAGCAGAACTGGGATACATTAACATACCAGAACAATGCATCCTGGGAGGAGCCTCTTTTGTGACCGTAACCTAGGGAGAAATCTCTGGTCTTAGGAACTGTCCTTGTAGGGTGGACTCCCTGGCCACCACAGGAGATGACAGTTGTCTGAACCAAGCGAGGTGCAGACAATGAAATTATCTGCTGCTCAGCTCTGCAGGTTTGCTGGTTTGCACAAAGTTACAAGTCGGGGGGGATGGCTGGGTGTCTGTCAGCTGAATGTGGAGTTGTCTGTTCGGGCACAGATGCTTATGCAGGCATGTCTCTGTTTTTCTGTTCTTAAGTATTTCCCCAACCCACTCCTGCCAAAGAAGGGGTACCTGAATACCGTCTGTGTACAGGACGGTACAGGTATCTGGCACGGTGTCTGGCTTATTCATGACACAGCCTGCAGCGTCTAATCTTGTGGCTGGAAGACTATGTGGCAATTCTGTAAGCCATGAAGCTCGCCGGGATTTGGAACTTCAGGTTCTTAAAAAGTAACGTGGGTATATCTACATCTATATCTAATAACCAAAAAATCTATTTGATTTAAAAGCATTTGTTTAGGCCCTTGCAAATGGAAATGGTTGCCTAACTCTTTTTAGGATTCTACCTTTCAAAATCTTGTCTAGAGTCCCAAATACATGTGAAAGAACAAACTGAGCCTTCTAAACATGGCAGTCAGCCATTACCAGTTGCTGAGAACCCCTGTGACAAGAGCAGTGCCAAGTCCTGAGCTGTGTAACAGTTCAGCTCAGTAGCAGTCATCACCTGCAGCTGCTTGTTAACTTGTTGAACCTAATGTGATAATGAGAAATGCATTGGTCTTGACACTAAATACTTGTGCAGACATCCAGAGAGAGGATGTTTAAGAAATTTTGGGATCAGAGAACAGAGTTGAGGGATGGAAGCTTGTGTTCTTTGTCCTCATGGCAAACTTCAGTGAAATGTAAGGAACGGACAAGGTAATGGTTGGGTAACAGATTATAACGAGTCTATTTTGTATTACCAAGCTCAACAGGCTAAAAAAATTTAATATTTTCATTTGAGAGATGTGACTTCAAAAGAGTATTGAAAAGTATCACTCTTTGGCATGCAGGCCAAATTGTGCTATTGAACCAGAAGTTTTTGTAATCCAGATCTAGCACTCTCCCCTTAGGAATATGTGAAGTGTGATGGTATCTGTTCGAGACCTTTTGATTTGAACTACCGTCCAATCAACTAAGATGAAATGATAGAACAATATTGATGGAAATTTAGGTTTTTTTTCACCAATAGAACATCTTTTTCTGAATTTTGTATTTCTTGAAGTCACACTGTTGTGTAGTTAAATTTTCTTTTTGAATGAATAAAATAATTCAAGTAAATTCTGTCAGTGAAGGGTGATAACGTAAAAAAAGGATACTTTTGGTGAGAAAGCTGTCATTCATTATAGAATAATAATACAGTGTAGCATCAACTCCTAATATATAAACACATGTACTAACACTTCTCTGTCTAGTTTAAAAGGAACTGGAAAATATAGTAATTTTCCAAGTTTCATTTTTAATGTTATTACAGTCAAGCAAAACCAACTGGTACTGCACTATTTCTGCTTTTCAGGATGGTGAAAATCTTTGAAAATGTTTGTTGTGAGATTTCCGAAGTTCATGCCACAAAGAGCAAGAAGTCTTAGAAGATTTACTAAAGAGGTTTTGAACATAAATATTATGGACTGGATTCGCTCTCACCCAGAGAAAATTGCATATATGAGTAGAATTAACACACACTTATCTCTGAACACACTCCTATGTGGTTGAAACCTACTTCTGATAAAATTTCTAACAGCAAGATTTTTGGCATTGACATTCTAAAACTTTTCATAACACTTTCTTACTAGACACCCATATACACCTCCTTTTAGTCTCTTTATTGTGCACCTAATAGCCTTATTTTTCTGATCTTCTATTTCTTTGTCCAAGAGCCACAGATGTAGTGTGTTAACAACATCTTGGAAAGACATGGTTGCTAAACACTATTTAGTCTGTCTAGTCTATCCTCATAGTATTGAATTTAACTACTTTGGGTTTATGTTAAATAATTAAGCAAGAATTAAAATGATTTAAACTTTTGTCATTTTATGGATGTTCTGTGAATTCACAAAACTATTGTAGATACTGCATATACTAGATTTTAGCTGTTGTGTAGCAGGATTATTAGTAGCAATAACATAATTTTTACTATATATTTTCTGGAGGTGTTCATAATATGCTGTTAGTTTGCAAGCAGAATAAGAAATGCAGCAGTTTCAGATACAGCCCTTGAAAATCTCTTGGTCTCAGGATGTTGCTAACAAGCTACAACTCTTACTGGTGGAAATAAAAAAGCATGTTTGATATTTGGTGTTAGAGAATCCAAAACTGACAGGTAATTTATTGGCTTCTGTTCACATAGGTTCATACTCTGGCATTTCTGAATTGCTTGGGATTTAAACAAATCTCCACATGCAAACTAAAATTCTGTTGGATCCATAAAGTTGTTTTTAAAATGTGTTTTCAAGTCCTTGAAGCTTTTGATCTGCATTCATGTGAAATTTGAGCCAACTTTGACATGTGGCTTCCAAACCTTTGGGTGAACATGAGCTTACGTTCTGGAACCTGATAGCAGAGCTGCAGCACTATGAAAACTTGCTTGGGACTATTTCACAACAGGTAAAGTTAAGTATGGCTTAAGGCCAAGGTACACTGCAGTTGATTTCATCAACAAATTCTTCTGAGGTTTTTTTTTTTTTTCTTTGAGTTTTACTGTTTAGAGGAGAGCACTAAAGCATTGGGTTAAACAGGCTGTCTCAAAAATAACCAAACTTACCAATTGTCTGAAGCAGGAGTTGAATAGGCAGCATTTGATCTACTCCAGTTTGGGACTGGATAAAACTTTTGTTCCTATGCATTGATTGCTACCAATAGACAAGAAAAAAAATTACATCACATGAAAATAAAAAGGAGATTTAAAGAAAGTGTGAGGGAAAGGAATTTCTTAACTGTACTGTAGCTATTCAGTTTACCTCCAAGCCCTGTTAATTCACTCTAAATCAAGCACCAAACATATGGTATGCACAGATGGTTCATGCAGCTGCTCAGGCCTAGAATCCAGGTGGGTGTTTCTCTGCAGTTTTATCATGTTTTGTTTCAAAATTGTGTTCCAGTTTTTAATGAGCAAGTTTATGAGAATGCAGCAATAAAAAATGTCTCAGGTTAAGAATGCTGGGAATAGACAGCATCCTCATTTGGGGTTAACTTGCATTATGCCTTGGTGTCAGGCCCTGGATCTGAAATAGGGAGCCTCAGGGCACCTTTCTCAATTGGTCTTTCAACATTTGCTTAATGTATATCCTGTTCATGGGTGCTGAGATTCCTGTACCAGCTCACCACCACACAAGAAACAACACTGGATTTATTTCCCTGAAAGAGAAGATAACACTGAAGAAGAACTCCCAATAGAGCAGGTGGCCAGTGGGAGTTATTGGAATCAGATAAAAGTTATTTAGAGAGTTTGTAATTGCTAAGTGTTCATACCAAGACTAAGTGATGCTTCTGGGTAGTGTTTTTCCCCTTTGTAGAGCAACAGACTGAATCAAGTATGTCCTAAGGAACACGTGGTCATACTGGATTGTCTTGTCCTTTCTCTGTTGTTGATTCTGTTCTATTCTCAGCCAGTAAATTACTCAATATAAATTGTGGATGTTAGGAGAATTTAATACTGATACGTCCTGCATCAACACCCTAACTTGATTCTTGCCTTCTCTGCAGGGCTCTCTTTCACGTTTAGAAATGTATCAGAAGGAGATCTGCAATTTTTCTCTCTCTAGATCCTTGTATCTTTCTCATTACATTGGTATTGCCTATTTTATTACACTTCCTTGGGTTATGTGAAAGAGTTGCTCATGCTGTGCTGTGTGAAGGATCAGTCTCACAGTGCTGGAACCAAGGTGCTCTGCTTACAGTGGATTCCAGCTGACCTGTCTGGAGGGATGCTGCATCCCAGTTCTCTGAGACACTGTGGTTTTAGAGAGGTGGCTGGCTAAAGACTTCAGAAACACAAGTAGATTAAATATAATTTCTGATATTGCCATGATTTAAATAAAGTTGCAGCTTTTACTGACTGTGAGATTATATTTTGTTCTTAAGACTGAAGAATCAAAGTCCAAAAATTGCAGTCCTCAGGATCTCACTAATCAGCTGCCTAATTCTAGAGCTGCCTAAATAACCTACACAAAGTCAATAGCAAAAATGTGTAATACAGCTAGTTAAACAACCATTTTCACCCTACTCTCTGGACTTGAGAATCTTGATCAGAGGAAGGTTTCTTCCAGAAGTTCAGAAAATGATGAGCCAAGCAAAGTTGATCTAATAATTTGGGGAAATAAAAGGGATCATTCTGCTTCTCCTTCACTCACCTGCTCTATGTGCACCCTCCAAAATGTACCTTGCACTAGTTCTGGAGTTGTCAAAGCATGGATTCATTTCCCAGAATTTGGCAGATAACTAACCTAGCAATAAAATGAGTATTTTCCCAATTTCAGCTGATCATTGGGGGACCGTATAATTGTCAGGATTGGAAGAAAGGAGAGGAGAAGAGGAGGGGGAGGAGGGTTAGGACCATCATTTGCAGGAGCAGCTGCCAAGTAAATCTGAAGTTGGTTCAGCTGCCTCACTAAAGCTCGTCTTGCAGAGATGGTGTCTCGTAGATGGATGGCATTAGGACCTGTGCCTTAGTAAAGTGTTTCTCAGTTAGCTGACTTGGATTACTTCACATTTTGTTTTTAAACATTTAATTCTGAGGTGCTTTTCTCCCTCTACTCATCAATTGTATATAGGACCGTGATGTTAGCATTTAAGTTACTGCTAGGCAATGTGTTGCTCAGCTTTGCAGTTCTCAACTCCATCCCAGATCTACGCCTACCTTTTCTGTGGAGGTTGACATTGAAATCATCTTTGGGCTTTTCTGAGGCAAAATTCATGTAGATTAAAATTCAATTCATGCTTTTCCTGTACAAAAAAGGCAGACAAAACAGAGAGGAGATTGCTTGGTATAAATTAAAAAAAAAAATTAGCTAAAAGCAAGGAAGTTGTTCACCAGCTGATGATCCTGTCTGGTTTTTTTCATTTTTGGCTCAAACCATTCTTATTGGGATTTTTATTTACCTGTGTTTAAACAGGTTTATCTCCACTGCAATTTTAAACATTTTTTGTATTGAGAACTAAAGGAGGACCTCTAGATCTGGGCTTTTTTTGATTTACTGTAAGTCCTTCTAGATGAAATTGCTTCAAGATATGGTTCCTTTCTGTTCTTCACTAAAATTTCATTAAGTGGCTTAATAAAATATTGGATGGATTTATCTCAGAGTAAATGTATTTATTATTCCCTTCAAAATAAAACACTTCTCTTAGAAAATGATGGAAAGATTGCTTTCTCCTGATATGACTACAGTGCAGTAATAATTGAGGCGACTCCTAGATTCCTTGTCAGGAATGGCATTTTTCTGCCTGGAAGGTTTCATGTAAATACATTGTCATTGCTGTAACAGAAACCCTCCCCAGTCTAACCTAGTTCATCAGAAACCAGGAGAATACACATTATAGGAAATCTAAACCTGGATTTTTTAGTTGTGAAAGAAGTAAAAAATAGAGAGAGGCACTTTAAGTGAAATGTTTTGCTGCAGAATAATAAAATCTAGATTCTGTTGAACATGTAAGACTGAAGACCATAAGTGGTCTTGTTAAATTAGAAAATAGAAGTTTTATTGTTTGTTTTTACAATAATATTTTAATGTGACTTGGTATAATATTGATCACACAATTTTATCTCAAGTAAATATTGTCCTTATTGGTTTACTTCTATTTACACCACTTTTTTTTTTCTTTTTTTTTCTTTCTTTTTTAAGTGGAATCGACCGTGTTTCATGAATTTGTCTGTGAAAATGTAGGTCAGGCTAGGAATCTGCTGTTTGTAGGAGAAATTACGAGTGTGTATGTATTAAGCATTTATGTATCCATGGTGAGACGAAAGGATACTAAAGTTATTTAGAACCTTATAACCCAGGAATTATTTTTTTATTCTTGTTTGCTCAATTCCTAATTCACATTTTTAGGATTAAGAAAGAAGTAACTTTCAGTACAAGATTGATATACACTTTAATGTCTAACATTGTATCTGAGATACATTCAGATTTTTAAATTTTCTTTGTACAGATTTGAGAAGAAAAACCCATAAGTAATAGTTCAAAGGATCACAAATATGTCCACGTGACAGTGCTTTAAGTGTTTGTTGATGAAGCACCTATGCATACTGAGGTTATCTCAAAACATACCAATACTGAACATGAAATAAAAACTTTCATCTTAAAAGTAAGTCCAATTCTTTTTGAACTTTTGCAAGAACTTGGCTGACTTCTCCTCATTATATTTGCCTTTCTATATATCTGCTTTTGGACTATTTCCAAACAACTAGAAGTATAAAATACAATAGCTTCTCTCCTGAGATTTCCAGTCCAAGTTTTCTCACTTGAGATTATAACAGACTTGATTTTTAAGATGAATAATAGTTTAGATGACAAAAATGTTCTTATGTGCCTATACAAACCAAGTTTTAGCGTAGTTTAGGACACTAAACACATTTATTCATCCAGAGTATGGACAGAATATAAAGTGGTGATTGTACAAAAGCTTCAGGAATCAGTGATTCTAGGCACACCAGTGGATTTAGACTAGCTTTTGAATCTCTCAGCTCTGATTTAACAATAAACCACAAAGAAACAATTATATATTAATTTTTAATTTTCTGTATGCCATTTAGTTGCATTTTATATGTTAATGGTGGTTTCAAAGCCCTATGCAAAGCTGCAGACCTTTTGGATTTACTCCCCAGAAATCAGTATTGAGCTGAGGTGGCGGTGAATGGCTCAGCATTTTGTTTTTTCATGGTCAGTGAATGAAGCCTGATGAAACTTTGCAAATAGGATGCATGACAAGAGGGTGCAGAGGGACAGTCGGCATTAGTGCCAAGGCTTGGATGCTGCCATACGCTTGCACAAAAGCAACTCTTCCAAGGCTAGGTACAAAGGAATCTCTAATCCCATCTGAAGTTCATCCAGAACCTTGCAGTAGAATAACAAAGTAACCTTGTAGTAAAATTACTAATCACCTTTGGGACAACAAAATGTAAACAAAGAAATGATCTTAAAAATGGTGATTGAAGCCTGTAGCATTTTAATGACTTGGCAGCTATCAATGTATTGCTTTACAAACAAACAGAAACCAATACCAATTTGTCTCTTGGGCAGGGAAGTAATTGTATAATGACTCAGATTAAGTCCTTTGCTTTTAATACAGATCTCAAGACTGCATGATAAGGTATACTTAGAATCATAGAGTTTAAGTTGGAAAAGGCCTCTAAGATCATATAGTCCAACCGATAAACCAGGACTGCCAAGTCCCATCACTAAACCGTGTCCCTAAGTGCAGGGGTGGTGGCTCAACCACTTCCTGGCAGCCTGTTTCAATGCTGGGCAGCCCTTTCCATGAAGAAATTTTTCCTAATATCCAATCTAACTCAAGCTGCAGTGCAGCTGCAGTGGAGCAATTTTTTGAGTCACTTTGCTGTAGAGTTAATGAGCAGGCAGGCTATCCTCCATGCAGAAAACCATTATGTTTTCTACCTCACTAGCTACTTCAGACCCTCTGATGTCTGAAAAAATATTAGAAAATGTGTAGAGGCTTATTAAACAGGAAACACACTGGAGTGAAGGATAGTGTTGCTGAATTCCCTATTTCTGCCATGAGAGAGACATAAATTGAATGGTTCTATAAAATTTGAGGTTGCCTCTTATAAAATACATATAAGCAGATAAAATTACTTTCAGGCTGTCATGCCGTATCTGTTGATTTCCCCAGTGGAGTTAATTTTAGATCCTGTGACTGGAGGAAGAGACAAAGAATTCCAGCTGAATGCAGAAGGAAGATGCCTGGCATCAAATGCCAAATTCCTCATTCTGGCTTTGAGTCAGACATGCCTTGCTCCAAGGAAGGAATTGGAGCATCACAGGTTTCTAAGAGCATAGGAAAGGATACTGGGGTAAAAGGGAAGTGAAAACACAGAAAAGCTGGGTGAGCATATGCATTAAAAGTGAAGAAGATACGTCCTGCAGGTATGTCCTGTGGTAAATTTGTATAGCGTTGAACGGTACTTTCCAGAAACATAGTAGAGACCTTCAGGAATTACACAAAATACCCAGTGAATGTTTCTCTCTTTTACTGTCTTTCAAGCCTTTCATAAAATTCCTTAGTGACAACATCAGACCAAGACCTATCAAGTTCATGGGGTTGAGGTGTGCTTATTTCTCATCACGTGTAAAAGAATAGATGGCATGATGTCTGGCCACCTTTGATTCCTAAGCTCAACAAGCCAGCACACACTTGCTTCCTTGAGAACAGCCCTTTGCAGGAATTCAGAGCAGGTCTTGGACCTGTGATGCAGGTTCTTAGTGAGACCTTTAGAGCATTTTACTCTACCAGTTACCTGATTTTTGGACACATAAATTATAGTAAAATTATATAGAAATGTGTGGATTACAAAGATGCATGTATGTATGCACATATAACCATAACATGCGGTATACACAGAGTTGATATCCTTCCCCCCAGCATTCTAGAGGATGTCTCTGTAAAAGGATAGCTCTTTCAAATTTGTGGTCATGGTGGGATTCAGAAGGCAGCAACACCAATGGAGGATGTACTGCAGGCAGTATTGGGGCTCTGCTGCAGGGAAATACTAAGCATAACATGAGTAATTAGTTACTGTTAAACTCCTGTCCAGTCTAATGGTCAGGTTTGGAACAGAAAAATACATGGCAGGAAACTGCTGCTCTTGGGAGGGGGAAAAAGGCAATAGAGCAGCAGACAGCCTTCATTTTTCAGGATTCTTTAGAGAGCAATGCTAAAACAATGTTTGGAATAAGTGACTTCGGAAAAATTGCATTTAAAGCCAAATCATAAACATTTTTTATGCATGAAATCAGGTGGAAGTCTGTGACCTACTTCCTGAAGTGGCTTAGATGTAATTTACACTTAGGAAATGCAAGTTACATGCAGAATTGTAGGATTTTTGATTTGCATCATTAAGTGGGTAAAATTCCTTAGGGAGACACTTTCATCATTAGAGAGGCAGGAGTGTAGCCACTTTCACGTGAGCCTAGTTGTATTTCTGGGTGAGAGATGTAGGGGTTGCTCGGGTAAGTATGGTGATACAAAGGAGAACAAATTTTTAATGTAGGCATGAGGACCTGCTTTCACCCTACTTTCAATGGATGAATTGAAGCACACTCAAAAAGTTGAACTGTGACACCTTATTTTCAAAAAGAAACCTAAATCCTACAGGAGCTGAATCATTTTCGTGTTCCTGTGATGTCCAGATGTGCTAGATGTCTAACAGAACCACTACAGGTAAATGCCTAAACCAACATGGATTATGTCTAGACCCTCTTCACAATAAGGTCCTAGCATTTCTGTATAGGTTTGCTAACAGTTTGGCTAACATTCCTCTGTAACTTGTTCCTGCTTATCATGAACCACCTTCCTAGAATACCAAAAGACACAGATATTGGATAAATATTTGACACAGAAGGTAAATGGCACAGAGTCCCCTTTGGGTATGCAAAAATCTGACTTCTATTACACTCATCTTGCTACAACTGACATCAGCTATCTGTTCCTTGAATCCCCAGTGTTTCTTTTCTTTCATGTTAGACTTTTAAGGGTTGCTACAAAAGCCGAATTTTTAGAAACTGACTTGTATTAAAAGGAAATCTAGACTTTAGACATTTGCTGTGTCCTCAGTGGTTAATACACTGTGGAACTCAAAGCCCAACTGCCTATCTCAGCTGCTTGCACATGCAGCAGTTGTAAATGTGGCATTATGTGGGACAAATCCTCTGTGCTTTGAGCTGAGGGAGCAGTTTATTTCATTTTATTGAAGCTAGTGATCTCATAAAGCCTTTCCACTTGATGAAATGACTGATAGTTTAATAGTATTCTTTTTAATAAAGCTATTGTTTAATAAAGTCAGTTTAATCTGGAATCATATCCGCATGAAGTAGGTAAACTAGAATAATTAAGGCAAAGAAGGAGAATAAATTATTCTGTTAAACTACACTGTTATTATGTCAATCAATTGCCCTAAGTTGACATGTTCTAATGGCTAGATTCTATGAGACTGGAAACATATCCTGGAAATCTTACTTGGAGCAGTTCATATGACTTTATTTTTTTAAATTGCTTTTGTATGTATTTACTTCATTGCTTGCCAGATGACAGAGATTTCTGGACATGGACAGAAATATGCTGTGCTTGCACCTCTCCTCTAATTTATATATTCTGCTCTCAAAGGAAAATTTTTGAGATAATAAAATTTGCAGCAAAATTACTCTATCCAGACCTAAATCTTTTAATCTGAATTCAGCTTAGTGAAGTTATGAACCTTTCTAGATGATAATGGATAGAAATTCCATGATAATGGAATAGAAAGCATACTCTTGAAATGGAATGAAATTGGGTGACAGGTGTGTTGGCAGTGACTTACAGATTCCTTTAGAATGGCATAAAAAGTCTTTATTTCCCTGTTATAATTAGAGGAATGTGTGTCCCTTTTTTCCTGATTGCTGCTGGGATTTTTCCATTAAGAATGAAAACAAGCATCTGCCTCGTAGGGCCTTATTAACCACAATCCCAGATGACACTTTGGTGGGAAGGCAGCGTGTCCGCAGATTTATTGGACCTGCCAGTTCCCTCTTGGTACCTCTTGTGTCAGATGGAGGAGATCAGAGACGCTGAGATGTTGGTGTTTGAAGCCACCCTTTTTCTGCCTTGAAAAGCTCATGTCACATTACTTGGGAGATGTAGTTCCCTTTTCCCAAACAGCTAGGACTTAAAACCTTCTGTCAAATGCGGCTGGATTTGCCCAGCATTTCAAAAGCTGTGGGTGGAAGCTGAAACAGATGGGGTCTGACAGACGGGCAGAGTGACTGGCCGGTGACCACTCTGTGTTCCCTTTTCACCTGAAAGCAGCATGAGTATCTTCCCTCACCCGCTGGGGATGAAGGAAGAGGCACTTAGCAGGATTGGAGTGACCCTGTGGTACCTCCCACCTCCCCCAGCAGTTGACATAAGGTGCTTTTACCCGTGAGGGAATGCGGGTATTAAATACTAAACTTTACAAGGACATAACAAGTTCTGACAATTTTTTTCCCTCTTGTGGTTTTCCTTAAAATTAATTACTGTCACTGTAAATGCCCCTTTTATTAATGTTTTTCTCCTGCTTGTCTCTGGATCTTGGCTAACAAACTCTTGGCTTCTCAGCTAAAAGTGTTCTCAAACCTCTCAGAGATGGATTTTCACACTGTTTTTTGTCTCTGGAGTATCTGCTCAGCATCCATGAAAAAATAATTTTAGTAAGTTAATTGGGTTACTATAGATTTATATGGTGTAGAAAATACAGTCACCTTTTACGTCCCAGGTTTCACTTTTTTATAATCTGGTGGGGAATGATGAACCTTAGTCTCTGGTCCAGAGCACATTCATTCTGTCTCTGGCCTTGCTTGTGTTAGATAGTTTTTCTTTAAAAAAATTATTAGTTTGCTGTCAAAACAGAGTCAAGTTAGTGAAAAGTGGGAACGAGATATGAAAAAAAGAGTCAGTGAAAAAACCAACTTTAAGTGACTGTAGTCACTTGTAGGAGCTTTGTTACTGTATTTGCCAAGGCACCTCTGTGAGTAGCTGTGATCCCTTAGCCCCTGGTAATTGGAGAAGCTGAAAGCAGAAAGAAGCTGTTTGGGATTGTAATGAGAATATGTTTGTTCAGGGTTTTTTGGTTTGGTTTGCTGTTTTTTTTTTTTTTTTTTTTTTTTTNTCCTCCTTTTGTGTTAGTCAGCTTTACTGGTCTGTATTCTATGCCCAAGAATTTGTGTTTTTTTCCAGAACTCCTGAGTCTGTGATGTAGAGAGCATCTTCAGTTTCTGTAGAATCTGAAGGGAACTGAAAGGCTCTCCAGGCCAGCAGCCGTACCACGGATTTATATCCTGTATTTCCTTTTTCCCTCACCCAAGAGCCGTGAAGTAATCATCCAAAGTGGCTGCATGTTTGGTGCAGCTCTAAAAGCTTCTGAAAGCACAGGAGTAAACATGATAGCTTCTGGGCATGTTCCAAGACTGAAAAAACCCCCTTCTGCATCTCCTCAATCTCCTTCTGTTTGTAGACATGAACACTGTCAACAGCATTTGCTTCACTCAGGGGAGCATATGCATCACAATATGGCCTTTAATTACTCAGTTGTAAACTATTCCTCAAGTAATATGGAATTGCATCCATATTGCTCTGTAACCTCAGATCACTCTTTGCTGCTCTGCATGGGCCCCGTGTGTGAGAAGTACGTGGAATTGCATGTAATATGTTATAAAATATTTACACGTTTTAATGCTATTTGTAGTCAGTGTTAATTTTTAGTTCTAGAGAAGCTCACTCTTGCGAGGCTGCTGCTTGCAGTGTCCCCTCAAACTCAGTGCAGCTTTGGTGTGTGTGTTGGCCTTGGAGGATAGATCCTCCCTGAGCTCTCAGGCTACAGCTGGTGTTGTGTTCTGTGACCTGAGAAAGGTTCTGAGGAGCAGCCATGAATATGAATAAATTTTTCAGTTGTGATGAACATACACTTCATTGTGGGTTTATGTTGGAAAACTGCAAACCTTAGCTTAAGATTGACTTCTTCTGGAATTCCTAATGATTGAAGTTCCTATTATTCTGTTGATTTTAGTGATATTGTTTGAAACACAGGCCTTAATTCTTCCACCTAGATATACTTGCACAGATGTACTTACATAGAATTCTGCAGGACTTAAACTGCAATAGGTTGTGGGGTTTTTTTTCTTCTTTTTTCTTTCTTTCTTTTTTTTATTTTTTAATGCCTGCTGTGTAAGTCAAGGATAGACACATTTAAATTTTTCAGAATCAAATGCCTGACCTAACCTTTCATGCAAAGTGTCAAGACACTGCAGAGTGTAATTTTAAGGATGAAAATGGATATTGGTAAAAGCAAATGCTGATGTATCCAAAACTGTGCAGTCCCAAAGGATGCCACTGTATTGTAATTTGCTAGAGATTAAAGCAAGAGGGGAAGGGTCTCTACTGCCTGCCATACTGCACTAACAACAAACACAGCACATTTTAAAATGATTAATGGTGAGAGGATAAAAAACCTATTAATTTTAACAGATGTTAATAAACAGTATTTAATAGGAAGAAGTCTGTACAGGATGTCTGATATTTATTTATGTCTAGTCAGGGGTACAAAAAGAGAAGAGTATAAATTATTCCTGACATCTCTATTCTCAACAGAATACTGTTGCATGTAGAAAAGCTATGCAATGTCTTTAGTTTATTATAAGCTATGTGACCTGTGCGTGTGGTTATGAAATGAAGTGTTGACAAATGCTTTCCTCTAAGCAGAAACAGTGCTGTCAGTCTGGAAATGTGGAATTGCTGTGCTTTAGCTAGCACTAATTCTTGGGCTCTGTTCTGTCATTTTGAGGTGTTGGTTGTAATGTACAAAATGCAAGTTTAAAGAGAGATGCTTTTGTCAAACCTGGGAGTAGGGCACTGGAAATAGTGTGCATGGCTGAGCATGAAGAAAAGGGGTAAGAAAGGCAGGGAGGGAGTGGTTATGATACTTTTTCCTTCAGAACCTCTGTGCTGCTATGGAAAAGGAATGGTGTCCCAAGAAAGAAACCAGTTAAACAGAAAAACTAAAAATATCAGGACTCGGTTATACATGAACACAAGGAGAAATGCTGCAAATGAATTGCTGTGTGTAAAAGGAAGAGAAATCAGATCCTTAGTGGTGTAAGTCTACACAACCCTATATGAATCAATGAATAAATACTGAAGGAACAAATTGAGGGAGGAAGGTGCCTGGTTGGGCAGCATACACTCAGAACTGTGAGACAGGGAGGATGCTGCAGGCACTGAGGGTGTGAGTGTGGAGAGAAGGGACAGAACCAAAGAAAAGCAGTTAACATGTTGAAATTCCCTTTCCCTTGCCCTGTGTGTACAAGACACTTGCTGATAGATTTCAGGAACAGGCCTGGCTGTAGAGCTGTGGGCTGGAGTCTGGCCTGTTGACTGCACAGAGCCAGGTACTGCTCAGTGGGAGTCTGGTTCTCAATAGGTAATTTAGGTGCTTCATTCTTGCCACCCTCCATGATTGCTATAGAAGGAAGCTTTGATTTTCTTATCTCAAGTACCTCTTGTCAATTGACTTCTTTATGACTTGAATGTACTTGCAATAAATCTCCCACTCACAATAAATATGCAATCTTTGTCCAACAACTGGCATGCTCTGTGAAAAGACATGACACGGAATGAAGAGAATAGCACATTCCACTGCATTATTAACACTTGAACCTGCTGTGAGAAGTAAAGTATGTATATTAAATGGAAAAAGCAGGAAGAGATTGAGATGGGAACCAAGGGAGTACTGGGTAGGGGTCCTAAGGAGAAGAAGCCCTATGTAATACCAGACAGGCTACTGAGGGGCTATTTCCCTAGTATGGAAGAGGTTTTTGGGAAAAAGCGCCTAAGGAGGAAGATGTTCTGTGTTATGTCCCACTCTTTAGATTACAAAACCTTCGGCACTTCCTAATGCAGACAGAGCCCCAAGTTGCCATCCTTGCTGTCTCAAAAATTAAGTCTAATGTCCACTACAGTTTCACCACCACAATTCTTCTATAAGCTGCTCTCAAACTTTTGCTACTCTTTTCTCTCCAGAACTATGGTCTTTTCCTCAATAATCTATTTCAGAGCACCTTATCTCCTCCTGATCCTTTGTGGTTCTTCATGGTGCTCCTATTGCCCCTGAACATCCTCCTACTGAAGCCCTTTTGTCCTTTTTTTTCTCACAGACTTCTCACTCCAGGTACTCTATCACTGCCACTGTGGTGTCTGGCACCCCCTGCTGCCACACTTGTAGCTGATATTGTGGGTTTTTTGCGGGGGGAAGGAGTAAGTGTTTAAAATGCCTCTCTTCTTCCAACCCAGTGGCAGACAGCAAATATTAAAACAAAAACATCCTACAGTAGAGACCTCAGGGATATATCTAGGGAAGAGTAGATATACTGTAATCTCAGAGGCAGCTGTGAAGTCCCCAGATCTTGCCAAAGTGCACTGAAGCTTGACAGCAGAACAACTCTTGGAGAGAGGATGATGATAACAGGAAGGTAACTGATGTGAGGACCACCTTCTTACCCGCTTCTCTCACTGTTAGCAGCTGAGCTTGCTAGAGTGAATCACAGTCCTGTTAAGAGTGTTAGGATCTTAGGATTGCTTATTTTTGTCAGGAAAGGAAACCTCAAAGATTGGTCCAGCATTCATCCAAAGGAATAGCTCATAACACTTGAGTTGGTTTGCTGTTGCAGTCTTACAGTGTTCATTCAAGTTCCAAAAGAAGTCTTTTTTTTAAAATTTCTCCTTCTCTTCTCCTCTATGACATGGCCAAGCCCTGGGAGCATATATAATGCAGCCCATCTATTAAATGACTCGATTTACCTCGGTTCCTTAGTTGTCCCTCAGTTGTCTGTGGGAAGGAAAATAGCTGGGACCAAACTGCAGCTGCCCAAAGTAGATAGAAGGCCAGCTCATGAAGACATTTAAAAAAAAAAAAATTGATCAGTATTTAGGTTTAGGTTTTATTTCCTGTGGATAGGTCTTCTGTCCTTGGTATTGTCTCAGGCACCTGAGCTTTATATCCCAGCACTAACAGGGCCCGGAGAGGATGACTGTATTTTTTGCAAATCCAAGAGCAGCCTGGTACTCTGTTGCACACACTTCCCAAACCCTTTTTATTCATGCAGGTTTTGAAGTGCCTGTGGAACTTCCCTGGCACCTTGCTCCTGAGCAAAGCTCTAAGCTGAGCTCTGGAACAAGGCATACGCCATTCATTAGTCATGAACTACATTTGCATAGCAGAGTATTCTAAAATTCTCTTGGAATAGCAAGGAACAGACAATCACTACTAGCCTGGGGTCAGAGAGAAACTTCCTCTCAAGGGTATGTCATTCTATGTTTGTCTTGTATTTTCCTCCAAAGCAGGTGGTGAAGCACTGTTAGAGCAGGATATCAGATTAGACAGCCCAGGGCAATGTGTGCTCCTTTGTTCTCCTTCTTTCTGCCTCTGAGGCAGCCGGAGGTGGAGTACCTGTTTTCCATTCTCTCTGAGAGTCCAGGAAAGGTTAGTTGCACATAGAATATTGCTTTTCACTGTAGTAGGGTTCCTTATTTCTGTTGCACAATGGTGTTGAATTCTTTAGTGAAAAGTGTGAGGGTTTGTAGTGCAAAGTGACCACCTAAACAGAGACTTTAAAGCTGTGTGACATTGTGCTTCTCAATGCTTGTGCATTGCAACCTGCAGGGAAGAGCGACCACACACACAGAAACGGTGGAGACAGAACATTTGAGGAAGGGGGATACTGTTTTAATAGGAAGAGGACAGACATCATGGTCTCCCAGGTGGGAAGGGGAAGGGAAAGGGTGGGCAGCAAGAGGAGACTGTGCTTCTGCAAAAAGTTTAACATTCAGGCTTTCATCTTCACGTATGGCTGAACATGTGGATGGTCATCCAGCCAAATACATGAACTTCCCAGCTGCCAGAACTTGTGTGGCCATCCTCAAAGAGGCCAGTGCTGGGGTGCTGATGCCATGTCACTGGGGTCCTCTACAGAACAAGGCCATCAGATCTGAGGCCACACGCAGATTTTGTCCATAATTCCCTCCAGAGTACAAAACTGCATTAGTGAACCTTAATTCTATTTTCACTTATCATCTCCAGCTGTTTCAGCCTGCAGTACTAGTTCTTTTATTAGTAACAGCTGTGCTAAATTTCAGAGGCAATGCTCTTGTTAATTTTGCCTGAAGCAGATTTTGAATGTCTTGAAATATCCCTAATCTAATTGTGCATTTAATATTCAACAGCAAACGTGAAGACCAGAATCATACCCAAACACAGAAAAAGAAGAAAAAATTATTGAATGAGTAGGCTACCTCTAGCTTTTATCTTTCTGCTACTATATTTGTTTTGGGGTTTATGAACATAATAAATTTTATGGACTAAGTGGAGTCTATTCAGTCTATTAAGGCTCATTTTCTTTTAATACTCTAATCCCCTTGGGATACTATTTGCCCTAATTGTTTCTTGAATGATCCTCCAGTGTTTAAGCTTCAGCCTGTGACTCATAAGCTATTCTGCATACGCTTGTGGCTCTGTGCAAAGAAAAATGGGACATACAACATCTGTTTCAAATTTGTTTTTCTTTACTTTGCAATTATGCCCCTTGTCCTCTTATCTGTCTCCCAGAAAAAAAAGGGTAAGCGTGTTTGACATTAACGATGCTGTTTAAGATTTTATATACCAAAATTAAATCTCCTCAGACTGCTTCTTTATAACCTATAAATTCAGATTTGATGGTCTCTTCTCATACCTCTTTGTCCTCATATCAATCGGGCTGCTCTTCTTCTGAACTTTACAAACATTACAAACATTAGGCAGGCCCATGAAGCTGTGTGGGCCAGAAGGACAGATGGCATTGAAGGGAGAGTGCAGCCAGACTGCACTTTTCCCACTCACAACTGTTTTTGACTTGTGACTTAAATTCCGTCTATATTTTCACATTATTTGTAAAAAACTTTATTTAAAAATTCTTTTGTATTATTTGGATTAGTCTCATTCACAAGGAAAATATTATTTTCATCATCAATATTTTTAGACCAATACCTATTATTCTGAACATTATAATTTTATTCCTGTAGAAGTCTTACCGAAAAGTGACAAAAGATCTTTTAAAAAAGTCCAGTCTATGGTCCTGGTAAAGCAGCTTATTTCTCTGCATTTTCTAAGTGTTTTGCCCATCCTGGTTTGAAGAGTCTCCAAGTTCTGTGATTTTGCTTGGAAACCATTTTAGTTTCACAGAACTTCATTTCAGGAAGGATATTTGTCTGACATTCAGTCTGAATTTCCTGTTCTTACATTCATGTCATTGCTGAGATGTGTATTTTCATGCATTGTACTAAAAGATGACTCACAACCCATAGCAAGAGCTCCTTCGCTTGCCCTTCAGTCCTGTGCTAAGCCAAGCTACACACACACAGTTCTTTTAATATCCGTTTAATTCAGCCCCACTGTGCCCTGAGCATTCCTGTATCTGCTTTCTGAGCTTCCCCCAGGTGCCCCTGGGGGACTGAGCACTCCCAACTGAGCCTGTCCTGCAGCCATGCCAGCTGCCAGTGAAAAAGGCAATGGAGCCATCACAGCTTACATTAACTATAGATTTGCTCCCATGCCTCATCTCGTGCATCATCCTCTTAACAGCCATACTAGAGCATGTATTTATTTTAATGCATCTACTTAAGGGAATTTTTAAATGTATTTCTATGATTTCTGGATCTGTACTGTGTTATTTCCTTACCACAACCAGTTTCTGATGCACTTTCCAAGTTACTAAATGCAAATTTTATATTATACATTGTTATGTTATTCTACATATTTTAAACATATATTGTATTTATACTTTACATTTCTGTACAATACTATGTCTTAACGTTTACATTTCCTTAAATTTCATTCCTATTCTAGATGATTGATAAAAAACTTCACCTGGTTGTGGACTGTTGTTTTTATCCCTGGTTTGCATTTTTTGGTGCAGAAATTTTAGATTACAGTAGGTTTTTATATTCCAGCTGCTGATTTTCATCTAATAATACTAGGTCAGACACAGTATTTACTATAGGCAAATACAGAATGAAAACTTCAAAATGTAATCAAGAACTTTTCTAAAATGATACAAAAATTCCTATGTTCTAGTTTTTGGTTGTTTTTTTTTTTTTTTCCCAGAGGAAGAAGGAAGAGAGAGGGGGAAAGCATTAAATGCTGAGTGGTAGAGGAAACAGTCTGTCTTCAGTTTATATTTTCTTATTCAGGAGAGATAGAAAAATAGGAAAAAGGCAGAGGATTTGGAAAACATTTTATTCTTTCTTCTTTTCCTCATAAAGAAATGAGTAAAATAAGGAGGAGAAAATAAGAATAGTAAATTTTTCTATTTTTTTTAAAAGCTCTTCTGATTTTTCGTATTAAGATAGGAAGATTTAAAATGTTGTTTGTTCTTACTGATGACATTTTGGGGACAATATGGAAAACATTGATGAATTTTCAGTAGCTCCTACTGAAACCGTATGTCAAACACTACTTAAGATCTGGGGCTATTTATGTAAAGTGTATCTGTATGTCTGGGTTGGCCCTTTCTCAGGCTCTTTTCTACTCCCCACCTCTTTTCCTGAAATTTCATTGTGACTGTTGATGCCTGTAATCCTTCATTGACATAGTTGCCGACAAAAGGAGAGGTGCCTGCTTGCCCAGGGAGGGCTGGTCAAGCACCGTGTGTCAGCCTGCAAGCCGTGCAACAACCATGGATGTTCCATCAATGGAATATACAGCAGAGAGTTAGTGGAGTGGAAAATACGGTGATAGGTTCTGGGACATTGCTGTTGCAGCCACACACCTTAGCCTTGAATCGTTCTGTTTGCTGAGTCTGTGGGGAGGTCTCCAGCTCCAGGATGTATAATTTTCTCCCTGCTGCTTTTCATTGACAAATGTCTCTGGTGGCAAGTGTATGAAACCTGATAGACTGATTTGCCTTTAGTGGGAATGCTCTGCTGCCTAGAGAGTGCTCCTGGACTTCCCAGCAACTGCAGCAGCGTGCTTCAGCTGAGCACTACACTTGGCTCTGTGTGTCTCACTCTGCCAAAGTGCAGGATTCAACCAAAGCTCATGTCTCAGAATCCCTAAGCCTTTTTCTTTATTACGCTAGAGAAAATTGATTGTAATAGCACAAAAATGTAGGTCATGAAGGTATGTCCTCTTTCCCTCTCCTTGAAATGAAAAATTTAGATGATTAATCTCTGTGCAATCTATTTCCAGTTTTGGCTTCCAAGGAGAGACTGTCAGAGAAAGTGGTGCATACGTTCTTTACACTAAGTGGCATGAGGCAGAAGATAGAAAAATAATATCCTCTATGTTCAGAACTCTAAGTAACAATGACAGTATTACAATGAGAGGTCGATGAGCTCACATGGATTAAACTATAGCGAGTATATATGAGCAAATGCTGTGAAAGCTTTGTGAAAAATGGGAAGAGATTGTCTTGGTGTATGTACAAAATGAATGCCCTTTGTGGAGTGTATGTGCTTTGTTATGGAGGGCTGTGGGGGGACACAGATAAAGAAAATAAACAGTGCACCTAAGTGATACGGAAAGGTCATTTGTCGACATTCTGCTGAAGGTAAACTAGTGAAAGAAGACCAGAGAGCCGAAAAAACCCTTTTCCTCATCAAAAGGCAATGATCAAAGAAGGAAAACAGCTGGTGAGGGGGAGGGCAATATCACTGGTGATCAATTACTTCACAAAAGAGAGGTTAACCATCACATACTGGGGTGTTTAGTATATTAGGGGAGGATAGCTGGTGAGTGAAAGCTCCTCAGAGATATCCAACATTTTATCCCAGCTGCTGTAAAGCTTGAAAACACTCCACCCTTTGACTGTTGTGCAGTTATGCAGGGAACTTGACACTCAAGTCTGCTCAGGAATTTTCAGACTACTCCTTGGAAATTCAATGAGACCATAAAAGTTTCTTTTCAGAAGCAGCTTTTCCAAGACACTAATGGGATTAAATGCTCAACTCCTATTGACTCTCAGTGTAAGTTAGGCATCTGACTTCCCTTTATGCCTTTGAAAAACTCCTTGTTAATCTTCACAGTTTACAATTTGCCCTCTGAGACTGCTCTGTCTTAAAATAAATAGACTCTGATCCTCCTGAGAGTTTGAAGGGCTGTACATATTGAAAAATTCTCCCAGGAATGCAGTATATTGTTCATTATTTTGTCCAGAATTGTTTATGCAGTTACCTGCACAAATAAGAGAACCTAAACATCCACCACTTCAACTAATAAATGGAAGTAAAATATCTCAGAGCAAAATATCTCAATCTTGTGGCACAGAGTTGTAAGAGTAAAGCTAAATCACTATCGTAGTATATGCTGCATGATTAAGAAAGTCTGATGTTATTTAATGGTACTACCCAGGCAGGAAATCTGCACTATATCCTACAAACTGAACACCTGTTTGAGTCCTGCTTAATGAGAAGGTAAGCAGACAATTATCCTTGCCCAGACATCATATATTATGAAGAAACTCTTCCATTGCCTCTTTCTAGACTTACAAAGCCACAAAGGCTTCTATAGTTTTGAAACAAGCTGCACTACTTGAGGTAATGCTCTGAAAGTATCATCTGCAAACATCTTTGCTGCTTTAATAATTCATGTGGTTTTATGTTCTCCAAGGTTTATTACTCATGACTTGATTAGCGGCCATATCACACCCTGAACTAGCATCATCCTTCACTAAACCATAAACAGATGTTTGTGCTCCACACTTCGTAGATATTTCTCTGTTGAGATTCCTAAAAAGAGCAAGTGCAAGATAGAGGCAGTGTATGGGAGCAGAGCGAAGAACATGGAAACATCAATCAGGAAAAGATACGGAAAAGTAAATGTGTATTCCCCGTGTCAATCCAATACCAGCTGAACCAAAGGTAATCTGAGCTTCTAAGCTTAATGATCTCTGAAGCCAGTGAAGCAAACTTAGATAGATAATCTCTGCAAAGTGTGAGTGATAAAAAAAAGCAGTGAGTCCACATGCATGTCAGATTCAGTCAAAGAGATTCAGTGTGACTGTCCTCAGTTTTGGCAAGCCTTAACACAGACAGACCAACTCTGAGATAAGATTAAGGATGCCTTTCTACAAAACATAATGAAACTGATAACTAAACAGAAAGAGCAGATGCACCTTGGAGGAAAAGAACAATGTCTCTTCCCAAAGACAGCAGACACTTCCTGAGATTCTCAGCAAGAAATGAATTCAAGCCCTCATATTTTATTTAAAATCAAACACTTATATTTCTCTTTTTCAGAATTTAGACACAGAAAATATTTTACAGTGACTGAGATTGTGTCACTTACTTAGACTTATGTAGACTGTGAGAGAATATAACTTGAGAGACAGTCCTCTTGCTGGTAGACCAGAACTGTCAGCCTCTCATAGCCTGAAACTGGCAGCTCAGAAGTGAGTGGTTCATTGGAAGCCAAATTTACATTTGTAACTTGCTTGAATTTCCATGGAAATCTGAACTAAATGGATTTTGCACAATTTTGCATAAAGGTTTAGCAAGATTCCTTAACTGTGATTATTCTTCTAGATGTCATATTAAAAAAACAACTTTACAAACACTGACCAATTTATATAATTATTTCTATTTCTGATTAGTTAGTCCACAATGAGGGTGAGGCTTTCTTTGCATACTTCTGAAGTTATGAATCTGTCTGAGCAATCAGTGCTGTTTTGTTTTTAAGTGTGTATCTGAGTCCCTGGGGTGATGGTTTCTGATTTGAGTGTCTGCCAGCCTAACAACAAAAGCAATTATTTTCAGAAAAAGAAGAAACTGTGCATATTTAGCTATATTTAGCACAACCACAAGATTTGCAAGCCTTTTCATTACTTGTGAAATAATTATTCCTGTGTCATCACTCATACATTAATGGATGGTTTTGGGAAACCAGATTAAAAAAATGTAGCAGTGCACAGTGCAGAGATACTTAACTCTGACCTTGTTATTTGGGGCCCTATAAGCTGTGTAGGTACTTCAGAACTTGGCTTTATGTGGGTTTCCCAGCAAATCCAGCACCCTGCAAGGTGTGCTCACACTATACTGTTTCTCACAGCACAGTAACTCTGTGTGTCCGGGATGGATAAGTATCCCTCTATGCCTGCACAGCTCAAGTTGGTGAGATGAGTCCACTGACCCTCATGAAACAGCACAGCTGTTTGAACATTTTTGAAACAGATGTAGTATTAATGGCAGCTGGTTTCCACTGCTGAAGCAATGACTGGTCTGCATGAGATCTGGAAAATGCACAGGGATAATGGGTCATTCCTGCAGTGGTTGCCATCAAAAAAGGGCATAATCTATTAGCAACTCCGCCAGAGCAAGGCAACTAGAGTGCCTGACTCCGTGGGCTGTAGCAATAGTGACTCTGCTGCTCTGCTGCATGGTTGATTTAATGCAATCTCTAGCACTGAATACATCTGACTAGCTGTGAAGTTGTAGCAAACTTTGCTAAAGGGAAGAAATAGAGGAGAGTGGAGAAATATTTTACTGCATTGGGATAGAAAAGAACAATGTATGTCAGGGGAACATCTTTCAACTAATTATTCTCACCCTTGCTAGTTCATCTTTGCCCTTCAAGGAAAGTGTTACTGATGTTTCTTTTGGCTTTAAATGTTACTAGGGAGTGTTAATGGCTTCTCAAAGTGCTTGCTGCAGTACTGCTAAGCTGCAGTTAGAATGAAGATTGAAAATTGTTTTGGTCAAAGAAGGAAGGATCTTTCTTTTGCTTTCTGAGATATATGCTGAGTGTATGGTTACTAGCTTACTGCAATTTATGTCTCATTTAACAGCTGGACTCAGATAGGTACGTTCTGCCAATAGTTGTTTGCATAGGGCCCAGACATGGGGCTCAGATCACCACGGAGACTTTATTGTACCTTTCTTTTTGCACACTCACAGCCTCATTTTACTCCTCAGCAAGGAAGACTTTATTTTGGATTAGGGTCCCGTATGATATTTCAAAAGCCTGAAGCTTGGGGTTCTAGCTTACGCAATGAACACGTAATAATACTGATGGGGAGTGATAATGTACTGAAATTATCAAACATTCATTACTACACAAGTTACATAAATATATTTTACCAAAATGAAATGTAAAATAAATATATTTTACCAGAATGAAATGTGTTCTCCTTAAACAGTGCATACCTTTTATGGCTTTCTTGAAAACCTTTGAGAAATGCATGTATACTATTTGCCTCAGTGTAGGTGCTCTGTTAACTTCTAAAATTAACTTTGTTAATTTTATTGTGTGTTAAGAGAACCAGTGATGACCATTCTATCTGTGTATAAGGACATGCAGACTAAAAGGATTAACTAATTTCTGTCACAGGACGTATTATAATATTCTACAAAATACTGTACACAACCAGACAATACTAAAAAAAAATAGTGTACAGTACAATTTCCACATGACTGTAAGTAGTTTCCAGCACTGTTTTTTCTGGGAAATTAATCTACTGGCATATGAAGTCCCATATATTTAAATTGACTATAGAAGGCCTGGCAAAAATAATATGACTGTTGAGCACTGGGACAGCTGCCCAGGGAAGTGGTCACAGCACCAAGAGTGCTGACAGAGTTCCAGAAGGTTTGGACAATGCTCTCAGGTGCATGGTGTGACTCTTAGGATGGTGCTGTGCAGGGCTGGGAGTTGGACTCAGTGATCCTTGTGGGTCCCTTTCAACTCAGCTTATTCTGTGATTCTGTGAATATTATGAACTACTGCCACATTAGTACTCATTTTCTACTAGTATTTCCAGTGTATTACATTCCATATATTTTGAGTTTTTAATTGAAAAAAAAATTCATTGCACTTTGTTATTTTGTTATGTAGACTTTTCCCTCTCACAGATCTGTCTGAGATGCAGTTCCTCCCCCGTGGTTGCGTCAGCAAGCCTTAGGTCCTTGAGTGTGCTTTTCACCCTTGCAGTAGCCACAGCAGTAACCAAACCCAACCAGTCAGCATAAGGTGAAACAAAAGGAAAGTACTCCATCCCAGCAGGATCTGGACTCTGAAGCTGCCCTATACCTGAGCTCAGCAGCCTTTGGAAGTCACTCCGGCTCTATGTTAATTCCCAGAATCAGGAAGTGAGTCTATTTCAGTGTTTCAGTTTCGATTAAAAATTATCTTCTGTAATTTGTTGCCCACTGAGCCCTCTAAGGATCCCTCTGAAACTTAGCTTTCTGTAGTCTATGCGCAGCTGGGAGCATGTTGGCCCAGTTTGTTCTGAGATGGATGAAGGCTGGATGATGATTTGATGCATGGAGGTGAGATTTTTTCCCTTTCTGGGCACTGTGATGTCTATGATCTCAGAATTTCCACAGAAGGATTCACACTGAGTTCCAGTAAACAATGGAGTACTTTTCCCTTGAAAGCTGGTATGTGTCATTCTTAAGAAATACAAGTGAGCAAACAGAACAACAAAACTAAAAGGTAAATATCCTTCTTGATGCTTTTGCTCTTCAAATGCTGCCAGTGGCACATAGCCTTTTAAAAGCAAAGTATTGCTTGGTTAGAACCAAAGACTGAGAAATCATGTGATAAGCTACTAATCTATCTATACGATTTCTGCTTCCTTTCAAGTCTCACTTTTTTTAGTTCAGAGAAAACCTCTCTTCCTCCCCATTCTTCACTCTTGGCAGCTTTTGGTCTGTTTTGTTTCACCATCCCTCTCTTTTGAACACTATTTCAAGTATTTTTAATGTCTCTTTGTAAGATTGTCTCTAGAAATTTGGAATGGGATAGGATGCTTATGGACAGGAGTTTTAGCTATCATCATTCAGGCTGTATGCTGATTATTTATATGTGGGAAAATGTTGCATTATCTTCTTTTTTGCACCTCCTAAAGCTGTCACAAATAAACAATGCTAAGGCATATAGGAAATATTGCAATGTAAATAATAGCTTAGCAGATTTCCTAATTTGTTGAATAGGAAGCAGTGCTATCTGCTACAACATTATCCTATGAAATATGAATTAAACACTTGCAGAAGGAAAAAGAACAGATGTATAATGTTTATCTATGCTATTCCATTTTAGCTTCTTTATTTAAGATGTTGGATTATCATTCCACAGACAATTTGAAATGTGAATTTAATTAGTTAGTTTATAGTAATTGTAGCCTGGTAGTAATAGAATTTTTGTTGAATATGGTACAGCATAAAGCAATGACCGCTGGGCACTGTATAGAAAACAGGATGTGCAGTATTCTGTTATTAGGATCTGTTGTTCATTATTTCCAAAAGTATTTCCTGAGTTGATTGTACATAGTCTCTGTAGCATAAAGCATTCTTTGACCTGGTCTTCCTTGGGTTTTTTTTTGTCTTTTTAAAATTTTTTTTTAAATTTTTTTTTTTTAATTTTAATTGAAAAGTTTTATATTGAGACATACTTCGAGGCCAGGACTCTGTGACGTAATGCTGGAGGTGGAGCACCTGCTTCGTCATGTCACGTTCCCAAAATGGGTGCATTTCCCTTAGGTGTCACATGATGAATATACAGTTTTGAGTCATTCCTGGGACCATGAAGCAGGCATGTAGCACGTACATGCCAGGATGAGACTTCCTCTTCTCCAGGATTTTATTAAACCCATGTTTAGGAAAATGGAAACAATGCAATGAGGAGGCACCCCTGTGAAATGACATTCTATAGCTAACTGAGAAAAATTTGTCAGTACTCCCAGAATATCTAGACCTTATCCACCCTAAACCTGCTTCCTGGAACCTAAACTTGTGAAGCTGTATTTAATGAGTCAGTGAAAATCTTGACATCTTTTCTGTGTAGCATGTTTGAACACCAGCCTGTATGCAGAGCCCGCAGAGCCCTGATGTTTTGTTGTTATCTTGGACTCTGAAGGTCTTAGTTCTATTCCTTAAACATAACAGTCTCTATTGTGTCCTTGAGATGCCCCAAAGATCTGAAATCTGTTTGTGGTGGGGAGGTATCACACCTTTGGGTGACTTTCAGTGCCTATATTTGGGCAACAGGATCGAGTCACTAGGAGTGACTCTAACTCAGCTGCCTGGTCTCAAAACATAGCAGTAGCAGAGTCTTCTCAAAACAGCAGAAACAAGACGAGGTGGAATGGCATAAGAAATCTGAACTGAACTAAATAGGATAGAAGAGACTATTTCTGTTGGAAGGGACCTACAATGACCATCTAGTCCAACTGCCTGACCAGTTCAGGGCTGACCAAAAGTTAAAGCACACTGTTAAGAGCATTGTCCAAATTCCTCTTAAGCAGACAGACTGGGTCCATCAACCAACTATCTAGGAAGCCTGTTCCACTGTTTGACCAACCTCTCAGTAAAGAAATGCTTACTGGTGTCCGGTGGAAACCTTCACTGGTGCAACTTTGAACCATCCCCATGTGTCCTAGCACTTGATACCAGGCAGAAGAGATCAGCACCTTCCTCTCCACTTCCCCTCCTTGGGAAGCTGTAGAGAGCAATGGGGTCACCCCTCATACTCCTTTTCTCCAAACCAGACAAGCCCAAAGTCCTCACTGCTCCTCACAGGACTTTCCTCCCAGCCCTTTCCCCAGCTTTGTTGCCCTCTTCTACACATGTTGAAGGGCTTTCACATTCTTCTTGTATTGTGGGACCCAGAACTGCACACAGGGCTCAAGTTGAGGCCATACCATCCCTGAATACAGCAGCATAATCACCTATTTTGACAAGCTGGTTATC
This sequence comes from Ifrita kowaldi, assembly GCA_013398055.1. Taxonomy (NCBI): domain Eukaryota; kingdom Metazoa; phylum Chordata; class Aves; order Passeriformes; family Cinclosomatidae; genus Ifrita; species Ifrita kowaldi. Next base: position 589,647 of record VZRS01003565.1, read on the forward strand.
CTTGATGCACTCTAGGGTGAGGTTTGCTCTCTGGATTGCCAGGGCATGACAATATAAGCAAATTAGGACTAAAGGAAAAATCAATTACTTCCAAACAACTTCTCTCCTCAAATTCTTTTCCCTAGAACAGAAGGCGGCCAGAAATAGCATCAATGGCAGAAGGATGATGGATGTCTATTGCCCATTTAAACTCTTGCATCAGCATTATGCTTTCTGACTTTTGCTTTCATTTAAGGATGTATATCTCAGCAGCTTGTCTAGAATAGTTTGGCTCTATTCATATCAAAAGGATCCAAGAATAAATTACAGAAAATGACATATAACAAGAAACTTTACAGATCTGATTCCAGGATGTAATGTTACGTATTGATAAATTAAACAGCAGCAGGCAATACTCCGGGGCAGCAGGATTCTGTTGTCTATACTAGTAAGCTCCTAGTGTGGTCTCATGTATGGCTGTGGTTGTTCTGAAAGGTGGTTTGGATGAAGACACTTATCTGTAGGGTGGAAATTTTACCCAGGTCTCCAAGCTATTCTGCTTTGGCTGGTCTTGGTGCCAGAGAAAAAATTCTGGCCATGTGTAGTTTGCTAACATAGACATAGCCTACGAGATGTCAAAACTACCAAGTTCCAGCTCATTTTCTTGATATTATCTATTTGACAAATCAGATGATCCCATGTTAAGTGGTAAAATTCTTTACAGAATTTAATAAAGCCTGCAACCTTAAACTCATCAACAACAACCTCCCTTACCTTAAGGACGACAATCTAGTAGATTTAACTCTAAAGCTTTGTTAAATCCCCAATTTTTTTAACAATGGCTGGTTTTGTAGTTGCATTTTCAATATGGAGAAAAACAAGAACAGACATCATGTTTATTTTTAATATAAACCTCAGTTGCAAAAAAAACCCAAAAAACAATCTTTTTCAGCATTCTTGGAGATGAGTGGAAAATTAAATGAATGACAGGTCCTGTGGTATTATCCCATAGAGAAGCTCTAAATGTTGTTTTTAATATAATTTTCTTTTCGAATCAGTTTAATTATAGAGTCATCAATATGGTTCATCAAATACCTATAATATGCCTGACCCAAAAATAAATTTGAGATGTAATATTTCATTGGCTTGCCTCCATTTGCAAAATATTACATTATACATTAAATTACAGCATCGTCTATACTTAACCTTGTGTACACATGTGCACACACATACACATTTTGCTTTGTTTGAATAGTTTGTCTCATAAAACATAATTTATAATTATCAAAATTATTTTTCTTTCTAATTAATAGAAAGATACTCTGATTTTACCAAGTTATGCCTCATATAAATATGAAAACCAAATTAATTAATAAAGAGACACACTTCATATGAATGCTAAATTATATTTCCCTCTATTCATTAACAGCTTATGGTTCATTAGGTCATTACATTTTTAAACTTCAGTCCTTATCTGTTTCAACAAAACCACTAAAATTAATCTTTAGATGAGTGCCAGAGCTCTCCCCTTTGAAATCAGTAGTATAATTATGAATAGTCATTACCTGGTTAATTTCTATTACACAAAATCTTTGCATTTCACTAGTGGTCTAAGATGGAAATATAGAAATGTCTGCTTTTAAAATTCAAGGATAGTTGCTTCAAGCAAAACTTAGTAGTCATACTTAATTTTTAAAATCAGAAACAGGGAAATATTTGTTTAAGCAGTTACATTAGGTTTAGAGGGGAAAAAAATAAAGTGGCTTAAACTGCAGCCATGGTAGAATGTTACAATACTAGAACCCACAGGGTACTGAATATTTCTGTTGGCTGTAGCCCTGCTATCAGAGTCTGTTGAGCAATGTGGTGACCTTCACTGCATGTCTGACAAATGAAGGTGAGCAAGATGGTTGTTGGTGTCTACAAAAATTTACATATACTTTGTAATGGAAGTGCTGACAAAAACTTAACTTATGCACACATGTTGTTATTAAAGCTCTCTGACTTTATTCCAGTAGAAATTCCTAGATTCCTCTGATGCTCTTTTCCTGTTGTGTCAAAGTACTGAATGATTTGCTGTGGTTATGACATGTATATGTTGCCAGGCTGATGGATCCCTGCTTGAGATTTTATAAAGGAGCCAGAAATGAAAGTGCTAACCACCTCCCATAAGCACCTCAGAATATGACACACACTGGGTATTGCCTGAAGGTGTGCTCAGATTAGTGAGATAACATCAGCAAAAATCTTGGCATGGGGTCAGTTTTGGCTTGGAGAAGTGGGAAAACCAGTGATTAACTATTATAAAAAACACCTGGGACAGTATTGTGAAGAACGGGAAGGGTATAAGTTTCTGTAAAGTCCAGACTTTAGGAGCATATTTGAAAGTTGTGTTTGCTTACAATAATACCATGTTTTGGCAACTCTTGTTGTAGCATAGCTTCCAGCACATCTGGGAATTGTGCATGTGTGATGCACGGTTATAGAGCCCCAGGCAGTGTACATGCCCATCAGCCAGAATCCTGTCACTTCTTCTTGAATAATTTCTCCCTACATGCTATCTCAAATACAGGTCTTTAAAATGGTAGGAGAAGAGTGACTACTGAGGAGGAGCACTTTGTGGTGTCAAAAAACTGTGTTTCTGTTACTAAATGGGTGTTGTGGTCTAATGTCCATGACAGACATGGAAGTAGAGCACTTTTATGTATTAGGCCTCAGAAAGCCAAAAGTTGTACTACATTTGGGCAGAGATCATTCTTGTGAATGCTAAATAGTAGGAAAGGTATAAGCAGAAGGCACATTATAAACCCACTTTCTTACTAACCTGTGGTAGTACCAAGTTTACAGTCATGCTACAAGTAGCTTTACTCTCTGGCTCTAAGGGTGAGTGAAGGAAAAGTTTGGTTGGCAGTAACCAGCAACGGGTAGTGAGATGTATATGATAGGCATAGGTTGACCTTCTTAGTCACAAAATCCAGGTAACAGTCTTGCCTTTAGCATCACCTGCATTACAAAATATAGAACGATTAACCTCTTGCTTCATTATCAATTTGGAGTGACATGGCTGATGATAAGACCTTTTTCGGTGCGTTTAAGCTCAGCTGAGCACACCTGCGTGTTACTGCCAGTATTCCTCTCAGCTTTGTTTCCTCTGATCAAGTCATGGGTGTGGAGACCTGCTTTCTTTAAAGGCTCAGTCTTCTGTGGAACACCATTTCTGTCTAAAAAAAAACCCTCAAACAATCAGGGGGAACTTTAATACAAGCTTCTTTAACTAGGGGAAGTATTGGCGTACTTGCTAAGTGTAAATGGACAAGCAGTAAAAATCTTTGGTATGGCAGGACTTGTGGCTGAGGACAAGAATGCCAATATGTCACAGTTCAGCCACAACCCACATGTTTTATATGCTCCCATGGTAATCCTACTGCTAAAGAGCAATTACTGTACAGGTTTTCGGTTCTTTTGCTGTAGACTCTTTTTTTTGTTATCCAGGAGTACCAAGTTGCCTATGTTCACAGCTGGAGAACACTGTATGATGTGGGTGGAAATCGTTTCCCATGAGGGAATGAAAAAATAACCCAGAGGAGTGGGATTATTGGCACTGGGGAGCACCAGTGCAATTTTAAGACTTGGTGCCCCTGAAGTCGGATCCTGGTGTTTCAGGTAGAGCAGGCCTTCTAGAGCGCGTTAGGCTGTGCGTGCACAAGGATGAACTGCCAGCTGGTCCGGATTTACCCGTCTGTCCAGTTTATGTTACTTAAAGGAGTACATCTAACATGGTGAATCCTGTTTTATTGATCAGACGGTGTAAAATCATTTTGTTTTGGTGAGCAAGTCTAACATATTGGACTGATGTGTTGACTTAGGCAAAAACTATGTCCAATGTGCCTAAAACCCGAAAAATGGCTCTAGAAATAAATTCAGTCTGTTTCACATCAACAGAAAACCAAAAGACTGAACATTCTTCCTCCACCAAGCTCCTGGAACATGTAGGAGTGCAATGTTCCTCACTCCCTGGGAGTGCTGTTTCCTGGATGAAGGCGCAGAACTCCCGAGCCTGTGCTACCCATTACAACAAAATCTGTGAGTAAAACTAAGCATAGAGAGTTGTGGGGTTTTGTAGCAACTAAAGTACAAGTAACTTGAAAAAGTGTGAGCCTCTTTTTTGTAAGTTAGAAAATGTTCAGACACTTGGTGACAAGTACATACAAAAAAAAAGTGGCCTGGGAAAATAAAGAAGTGGTGAAAGGCTTCTTCCTATTAAAAAAGAATAAAAATAACAATAGTGGAAAGGACATATAAAAGCATGGAAGGTTTTCAATTTAATGTGAATGCTAAGAATATGAAACAGGACGTTTTCAGGATGTGCAGTAGTATTTTATACATATGTTTTCAGAGACAGTAGCAAATGAAAGTCTTTCCCTGAATTCTAGTGGAAAAAGTGACATTTATGTCATGAAGAGATTTAAATTTTCTTCAGACACTGGGTGAATTTCACTATGAAGATTTAGCAAAAACCTTATAGATAAAAGGTTGGTTTTATGTAATAAGAGAACTGAGAGAAAAGTGAGACACTCTAGCCATCTTTAACAAATCCCAGGAGCTCCTTTCCCTGTTGAGTCAGTTTCTGTGGAAAAAGTGAGAAAATATTTTGCTTAATCATCATGAGACGAGCCTGAGAGCAGACAGCTGGCCAAACAAGGAACAAGCTGCACTATTTGCTTTGAAATAAAAGCCCACCTTTCACATTTTGAAAAAATTTTGAAAAATTTTGAAAAAGTTTTCTTTACCTTTCATTATGCAGGAAGAAAGACTATCTGTCAGTATAGAAGAGATAATTTATAAATTGTGAAAGGTGAATATTTATTTAGGGACTTTGTGTTTTTATGCTCCTTAATAAGTGTCAGTCTGAATATGATAACAAAATGGTCTGTTGAATACAGTAATGCTGTGGAAAAAATTTTAAACATGGAGATTAGACTATTTATAGCACTTTAAGGCAGCCTTTCTCCATCTGAGGCAGACATGACAGGTGCAGAGATTGAACCTTAAACACTGTCTTAAAGCAGTACATTATACTTTGTTCTCATCATCATATTAAGTGGCAAAAGAGATTCTTCACTATGGTTATATGAATTTTAATATGTTAAGATGCTGGTTGAGTTCAAATATTTTGTACTTTGAAAACAAACAATCATTTAAATTTTTTTTCAGCAGTATATTGACTGTATTTGAATTGCCTGTATTTACAGAGATATCTTGATCATACTTGAACACCATACTTGAATGAATTATTTAGGAACCAGCAAATAGGTAGAGCCTGTTTCTTCTCACCTGAGATTGCTTAATTGACTTTGGGGTGGCCAAGCACAATCCACTTTTTAAGTACTTCAGCTGCTGAGGTGAGCTGAAGCATAGCCTTTTGCTGCTTATGAGTTACCTGAACAGATTATTTCAGAAAAAGGTCCTCAGTCTGTTCCTGAAGAGTTTCAAATACTCCTAAGGAGAAATTAAGTAAAGCGCACTCCAGCTATTGCTTATGAGCTTATGAGCTAACAGTATCAGATGGGTTATCAGAACGCTTTCTCAGACACTTTCAAAGGGCTCTAGGGAAAAAAAAAAGTAAGTCAATAGTCTGGCATACAGAAAATTTCATCAAAGTTATTTCTCAAATGTCAGATATGAATTAGGTTTGATTTATTGGATTGTGTTTAACAAAGCATCTAAGAAAACAGTAGAGTAGATGTATTTTCAAAGCCTGAGTACACATGCCTTGACTAAGAGTCAGTTCAAGGGAGGATATTTTGTGGGGCGATGTTGCAGTCTGTATTTTTGGTAGTGGGATTACAATGGGAAGACCATGTACTTCAACACAGAAACTTCCAGAAAGGGAAAAGATTTGCCAGTACTGAGAAAGTTTTTAGAAAGGGAAAAATGAGGTACATATATTGCCACAGAAACATGGGGCAAATATGCACATTTTGATCTGGAGGATAGTAAAGATACTTCTGGACCAGGCATCTCTGTTCATAATGATATATAATGCCTTCAAGTACAATTATACAAATACTTAGAAAATGTAATTGTACATAGCTACTTCAGTGCTATTCTAGTGTAATTATGCAAATTATATGTAATTCATATATACACAGTGGGTAAATACTGTAGACATGAAACGTACAACCTCAGTGGTTTTAATTTTCATGTATGTCATCACTGTTGCTGAAGGAGCCGCTCCATGAGGAAACCCTGTTACAATGAACACTGGAGGAGAAATACCCTGCTCCCTCCAAGGACCTGACATTTGTTCTTCCTTACCTGGCTGCTTCACTTCATCTAGAATGAATATTATTATGAATTATGGCATATGACATTCCCTTGGTATATGAACTGTAGCCCATCCCATTGGCAATCTTATAAGTGAACCAGTCATCACTTGTGAGAACCTATAAAATGAGTTTGCTTTGGGAAATAGCTGAGTATCATTTTTCATTAAGGACCAGTCACAAAGGAAACCAGAGGCATCAGTATGTCATCTCCAATTTTAAAAAGTGCTGAGCAGACAACATTTTACATTAAAAAACAAAAAAAAAAAGGAAAGCATATCTTAAACTGGACGACTTAAATGTCATCCTTTTGTTTCTTACCTTGAAGTGGTAGGAATCATATCTTCCAAAGAGTAACCCAAGCTCGCAGCAGGCAAACGAGTGAGGTAGAGTGCTAGAGGTGTTTTGTTATTGTTATTAGTGGCACCTTACATTTTCTGTAACATCTTTCGTCTATCTCCAAGATTGATCTGTGCTATTACTGAACATGATTTGGTTTTTTAATTCTGTTTTTGTGAAGCTTGCTTGAATATCAAGCTATGGCAAAGAGAAATTACGTTTAATAATTTTGCTAAACAAGCATTCAAATCTGTCACACAACAAGCACAAGAAGCTAAGAAGCATTTTAAAGCTCCTTATTAATTTATACTAAAACACGGTCATGTCTTACATTAGGTTAAGTATATCGTATTGACTGACCTGTAAGATTTTCTAAACCAAGGGAAAAGGGTTTTAAAATGATAAGAGTTAGGAGTAAAAGAAAATTATAGCTTTGCACTCCAGATTGCTGTGTATGAGACCCTTTGTAACAGAGATATGAGCGCCAAATCATTTAATGCACCCAGTTGAAGGAAATGAGCAGTGTGATCAAATTAAAATTTGAATAAGTAAATATGAATATTTATGAGATATTTGGAAGTCAGAAATAGCCTTGTGATGAAAAATATTTTTACTTGCTACTTCAGTGGAGTAGGTTTTCTGGGTGTTTGTCACTTTTGTGGGTATCAACTTGCTTGCTGTGTGCATAGAACTAATCCTCCCTAGCACAAGAGCAGGAGGATCTGATGCCTTTGCAGGGCCTTTTCTTACAGATGAGCTCTGTGATACCTACACTGGCATGCTTTAATGGCCACAACTCTCAGAAGCAGAGAAAATTTTCAGACCAACCACTGGAACTTGGGAATAGAAATAAATGCTTTATCTCTTATATGACAACATCAAAATTGGATCAGAAAGTAAGTAAAAAATAATAGATGAAGAATTATCCTTAACAAGGGTAAGTATAGCCTGAAAGGATTTTTGTCTTTGTAGTGTCATAGAAATAATTTTCTATGCGGTGTGGAACTGGATTCCTGCCTGCAACTTTCCTCTCCGTGACAGATCCCAGATTTGCTATTCTCAAGACAGCATTTCTCTAACCACTACTATGGAGAACACTGTGTCTTGAGAGGCTCTTGGAGGAGTGTGTTTTAACAAAATTTTCACGTGTCCAATCTCTTGTTTGGCCTTTCACACCAGAGGCACAACCTGGCACAGGAGAGGTCTCACGTGGTCGTGATAAGACTGATGGTAAGCAAACAGGCAAGTTTTTCTCCTATGTATAGGCATATTATTGTGGTATTAACAGACATTATAAATGTTTCCATTTGAGCCTATCAGTGTATTAAATCAGGGTCTGAGATATCAAAATTGCTGATTGCTAGTACTGAAAATGAAATATTGTAGAATTACCTTGAATTAGGGAAACAAGTCTTGAGCGGTGAGGAAATCCAGAAAATAATGTTTACACTGAAGTCCTGGGTCTGAGATTTCTCCTCAAAGCTTGCAAGTTCTTGTTAGAGTTACATGTAAGGTGTTTGTTTTAGAAAGCTGCTGTGGGATATTGGATGCTGGCAGTAGCCTGAAGCTGATAATTTATAGTGGACAAGTGAAGAGCTCCACAGTCCTAAGTGTGCTTATGATCTACTCACAGCCTCATCTCAGGCCTTCCTCACCAGCCATTGCCCCACAGCAGTGACCCGTTCTTCTCCTGGAGGTGATAATTTACTGTCAACACCAGATATTGCCTCACATAAGAAACATGAGTAACTCCAAATTTTCTGTGTTTTTCTATATTTTATGGCTTTGTAAAGCCATATCTGATCCTTGCTCTAAGAGTAAGAAAATTTCTTCACTAAAATTTTTTGCTTATCATGCTATTCATGTTCCATTTTTATAGCTGGGAGTTCAAGTCAATGCCATGAATTAAAAAACTGAAGCTGAACATTGTTTCAATTTCCTCTGGCTATTTAGATAGGTAATATGAGCAAAGGATGACAGCACTTTATTTGCAACAAAACCAGAAAATTTAAGAGGATAGCAGAGAAATTCTAGATTAACGAATTGTGTCAGCAGGTTTAAAGCTTCACTGATAAAAACAATTCATAGTGCCACTTTATGGATAGACTCATTTGTAGGAATCCACAGGGTTAGTCATGGGACTAAGCTTGGTGTTAAGAAACTCCACTCCAGAACAGATTATATTTCAGTCTATACTGTCATGTTAAATTAGGGTTCCAGTTTGCACTTTCATCCACGTCTGATTGTCTACACTGCTTGATTATTGATTTATACTCCAACTGATATCTGGAGCAAACCAGCCAATTTACCAGGTGGAGAAACATAGTCACAGAAAATTGAATCTTGCCTTTTAAGGCTGGGGCAACTCCAGTCTCTCAAGGCACAGGGCATAAGATTTGGGTTATTCTTTGTCATAATTAAATAAATACAGATTAGAAGAGCATAGCAAATCCCCCTGCAAATCTGCAGTGAGTGAGTCTGGTACTGTGATTTCTCCTGGGACCATATCTGAACAAAACTCCTTTTTTCTTTTCATTCTTTCTCTGCACACCAGTGCTTCTGATTTTTACCAAGACAGCAAAAAATGAGAGAACAGAAAAGAAATGAGGCTGAAATGTTGCCTTGCTTAACTTTAGAGTACTCAGGATAATGCAGGAGACAAAAAAAAGCAAGCCTCAAGAATTTTAAAACCAGTGTTGATTTCTTTCCAGACGTTTCTAAGATCATAACATCTGATTCTAAACAGAGCCTGAGGTCAGCAGTGCTTTTTTCACTTCAACTAATTTCCTGTATTCCAGTAATTTTGCTTCTTATTCCAGTTAATGCCAGAAAATACAATTGCACAATCTGCAAACATGAATTTAACTGCACTTTTTCTGACCGACAGTAGAGTTTCTCAGTCAAGTCCATGAATATTTTATCACATAGGTTGATGAGCCTTTGAGACAATTTTTTCCAGCTTTCACAGAAAACTGTCCCTTTCTTTTGCATCTCCAAAGTAATCAATGCCTTTTATTTTAGATTGCCATGGAATTATTGATTTTCTAATGCAGAGTCTCTTATTAAACTCATTATACCTTCACTTTTACTAAATCATGGGGACTGAGAAATGCTTGAAGTGCAGCCCCATTTCCCAACAATTGCTCAGTTGGAGATGATGCTAGCAGTACAGGGTGACAAATTGCTCAGACTGCCCAGATTGTATATTTTATCCAAAAGAATTAAGTGTTAAAATGACTTCTACTTCCATAGTTATTAAAAAAGTTTTCTACAAATATGTTTGTAAGAAATTTTCTGTTCACTGACAATAAAAATATTTTCCAGGCATTATGTGGTTTTTTTGTTTGTTTTTTTGTTTATTGTTTTGTTTTGCTTTTTTTTTGTGTATAACCTCTTTATCAAGGGATTCTATCCCTGAAAATATGTAAAATGAAACAAGCTCCGTGAATGTGTAACATGTGACTAGAGATTACTGGTGTTTTTTTTAATGTAAATTCTGTTCTCCCTGACCTTTCAACAGGAATGAGTTACTCATAATGCCTGTATGACTCCAGGGTCTAGAAATACAACTGTAATGTAGATCTGAATTGCATAAAATATGGTGTCAAACAGAAAAGTATTGTCCCCTTCAGACTCCATTCTGGGAATAATAACTAAGTAAGAGTTCTTTAACATCCTTGTTAGAAATCTCTGTTCTGATCAGAGCTTTGTTTCCCCTATGAATAAAGTTCTCTCAGTGGAAGAAAGGGAGTATGATCCTGTGTTCTTTAAAAACTCACCTCTTCTAAATATTTTAAAAGTTACTGAATTCAGAAAAATATGGATGCATTCTTGTATTTATGGAACTGCTTGTTTTGAGAGTGGAAGAACATTGTCTGTTTTCAGCTTCTCATGTCCTGAGAAAGTATGGAAGTGAGAAAGTAACTTCCATTTCTTAAAATAAAACTTTTCACAAAAAAACTTTAATTGGAGAAAACTACAGATATTTTTCATATCTGAAAATTGAAAAATAAGTGTATGGAATTTAATCTGGATTTTTTTCTCCTTACTTACTACTGGAAGTCAGATTTTTAAAGAGAATTAGATTAGAATGCACCCCCAAAAAACCAAAAAATGCTTGGTTTTTGTTCCCAATTACATTATAATTTGTTTGGACTAAAAAAATTCGGTGCATATTTCTGTGGGGAAAATTGTCACTTTCCATTCAAGTTCTAAATGTGTATATTTACATTATAACTTAAAACCTGTTTTAGAAGTCACTGAACACTGAAAAAAATACATTCTTTTAAAATTACCAGATTCAAATGGGTAAATTCAGCCTTAGTTCCTGCTCCAAGTATCTCTCCTCTTGAAAAGCAGCTGAACTTTAGCGTCAGCCAGCAGCAATCACCTGGAGTGAAACACCTGTATTCATATCAATTAGCTGATGTGGATTGAAAAATCTTAGGAGAAGGGAGCAGGTGGAAATGGTTTGGGCAAAATCACTCCTGGATCTGGGTGGGAGCCTAAAATTAAGGAAGAGAGGATCTGAAACTTTTATGTCATCAGGTTAAGCAAAGTTATTTATTATTCCAAAAACAAGAGAAGTGTTTACATGAAAATTACATTTGAAAGTTTAGAAGTTATTTTTATAAATTGAAATGTTTTTGTTTTCTAGGGCTATAGTTTTCCAGAATATTTTCAAAATATTTTGAATTTGCATGAGTATTAAATCTTTCTATGGATTGTGGATTCCAGTGTTATAAACTGTATTTCAATTAAACAACAATCTTTAATGTCAATGGTCTTCTTTCATTATTATCCGTAAAAATAAAATGCGACAAGTGACCCTTGACTTTGTGTTAGTTAGTCCAATATGTCTAATATATTTTGTATTCCAGATCCATTGAGCTGTTCTTGTGTATTTGTATTGTAAGTTACATTAAAACCTTGCTTCCTGTTGTGGATACTGATTTATTAAAATGTGTTAGTTCAGAAGCATCCAAAAGGATAAACCACATAATTTTGTGATTATTTTTAAAATGTTCCTTTGAATTATATCTGCTTAAAAACTGTAGGAGTTAAAAACCTTCCCGTGCTCTTTGTAGTGAAATTTTAAGTCTGTAATTCAAAATGAAGGGATTAAGCTGAGTTCAAAGCACCAGAATTGCAGAAGTGCTCAGCATAAGTAAACCTCAGTTGTTGAGCAAGAAAGCAAAAAGCAGATCAGGAGAGAAGAGATAGGAACAGGAATAAATTAAAAAAATATTTTTCTTTGTTTGGTTTGTTTCTTTTTACCTGAAAATAAGTCTCTGTTTCAAAGGCTCTTACAATCAGAAAAAATAACTTTTGGCCCACACAGTTATCAGTAGGTTTTGCATTTTGTGTTCCCTGTGAACCTGAGGTGCTGGAGTGAAAGCTGCAGGGTGCTGGGGTCCTATGGGTACCTATGTAAGAGCTACAGCTGGGAATCCTGGATGTGCCTTTTGCACTTTCCTTCTGTTTGCCTCATGCTCAGTTAGGTAAAAGCTCGTGCCAAGATCCGTGCTTGGCTCAAGGTGGAATGACCAAAAAGTTGTCTTCATTGTTTAGGTCATCCTCTGTCTACCAAATTCTGCAAACAATCGCTCTAATGGTGTTGCCGCTGGCAGCATAAGTTCCTTAATCTTTTGTGTAATAACCTCCACTAGGCTTCCACGGAAGCAGACTAGACACTGAGGTGTGAGCTGGGGTGGAGAAGAGAGCCATGGCAAGCCGGGCATCCTGCAGCAGGCATGGTGCCAGGAGGCAAGGGCAGGTGACCTGTTCTGCAGGCTGAGCCATGGCCCTTGTACCAAAGCTTTCTATGACTACTGCAATTTGCTCGTCCCCACAAACGTGTCACCTCAGTGCTTCAGTGAGGTGCAATGTGTGAGTGGTGTTCCAGTAGAAGAAACAGTGACTCCTGAGCCAGCCCTGGGTTGGGTTTCTGAGGTCCCCAGAGAATTCAGAGCTCAGCCACTTCCTGCTGGATAGAGCAGTGTTTGGAACATTCCTTGTGTAGTACCACATTTTTCAGAGAATCTATCAAAACATCAGTTCCTGGCTCTCAGTTCTGTCTTTTCGCCCCAGAACACAAGTATAATAAAAAACCCCCCAGAAAAGAATACACTATCTGGAGACTGGACTGTGGGCTCAACACAAACTCCTGGGCTTTGAATTTAGGATGTCCTGACTCAAACTGCCCAACTTGTTGACTTGGTGTTGTGAAACTCTTAGGTGGTTACACAGCAAATACAATGTTACTGTGAGCTGCTGTGTGTGTAAATCACAATGACAGAACCCATTTGTTTAAAAAAAGAACTGATGAAAGGGATAAAAGACAACTGTGCAAAGAGCTGCTGATGTGATTAATATTTTTGTGGGGAGGGAGGAGAATCCCTGCTATATCAGCACCTGAGAAGTCTATCAAGAGAATTTGATTAATAGGAACAAATATTACCTGAATGTAGAATTGCAGAAATAAGATGAATTTTTATAATTCTGAAGTTTTATGAAATGCCAGCTAGAAGATTTGAAATACATGGTATTATTTTCTTTCAAAAAATTCTATAGAAGGAAGATTCACAGTAAGTCCTTTCAGTTCTGAGCAAGACGAGTGTAAAATTAAGATACAGTCATGTAATATGAGATTTGGGAAAGATACATTTTTTTACCATGCATACAACGCCTTAAACAGTGTGTAAGTCTGTACACAATTCAACAAGAATGACTGATAAATTACATTGTTTGATCAAATTTATCTTCTGTGACTAAGGTAAAATCTCACTTTTTACTTATTGCTTCCTGCTTAAAGAGACCTCATTGAATAGCAAAAAATATAGAAAGCATGACATAGCAGGAACTTTTCTCATACCTTTACAGGGCAAAACCTTTCTACTGGATTTCTTGGTTTATCTGGGTTTGGTTCTATGTTAAAAAATACAAAATAAAAATTCATTAGCTAAACGTACAAGATTGTGGGGCTCATCTGAATTTATTTCCGTGAACAAATGACAAATTTGGTAGTGAAATACTTCATGATGTTTTGAAATGGATAATTTCCATTCTGGGCATAAAATGTTTTATAATATAACAATTATTTTTGCTTGCTATTAAATAAAAAAATATAGGGAGGTGTTAACTACTTTAAATATTGGTATATAAGCAACAAAGCTGTGCAATATCAGTCTATATTCAGATAATGAATTGTAACACGGTCCTGAGTTCTTAGCTCCCACATCTGTTTGCTGGTGCTGTGGACTGCACACCATCTGCATACTTAGTGATTTCCAGCTCCTAAACTTAGTTTCAGTATGAGATGAGGCACAAACAGAAACATGTGCACTGTCACTAGCAACTGAGACAGATGGGAAAGCTGCACATCAAATGCTATAAAAAACATGCATAATTTGGTGTGAGTGTAACTGTTTGGGGGAAAATGAATACATTTATTAAGTCTTTTGAGAAGCTCATCAATAAGGTGGTCAATGCACCTGGAGGAGACTAATTGGCTCACACCTGCACCTGCTGCTGGTTATCTTGAAATAATTCTGTTTATAGCAATCTGAAACCTCTTAAAACTTTACCTGTCATGGGTCTGGCTTGACTCTCACAGTTGTCACTTCAGATCTTGCTTAACTGTCACACAGCCACTGAGACTATCCCAGGAATATGCCTGGTATGACCAGAGCTTGCCTTTCCCCGTCTTTCATGGGATGCCTGGAATCCTGCTGTGGCTTGGCATGTAATAGCGAAATAACCAAAATAACTATGTAAATTTGGTTTTAGAAATGTAAGCTGTGTATAGATGAACTGTCTGGAAACTTTAGGATGCACATTGCATAGCGAACACTTTTATTCACTTAGCACTCTGTGCCTTTTTTCTGGGTTGTTTTGGCACAGGACAGAAAAAAAGGTTTAATCCCCTTGAAAGTTTCAGGGAGGATGTTCAAGAATTTTAGGGTAATATGTTTGCAAAATAAGTGTCCTGAGTGGAAAGATCTTTGTTTTTTAGGCTTGCATACTATGGCTTAAATTAGAAAACATTTTTACCAGAAAATACTTCCGCTTAAAAGAGAATCTGAGCTCTCTTTAGAAAAATTGAGTGTCTAAATTTGTAGAAATCTCTGTTTGAGTTCAAAACTCACAGTTCAAACCAGTCACAATTAATTGCAAGAAGAATTTCACCACCTTCAATCACTTTCATGTGCTGTGTGACACCTGGGTAGGTGTTTTTTTTACATTTTCCCTGCTTGCTTTTGACATAGCTATGAAAGGCATGACAAGTATTTCAGAAGTATGGGAGTATTTTGGTTTTTTATAATATAAAAAAATATTTTTATGTGATTTCTATGGTATGATGGAGGGCTGAGCAGTGATAAACAGCCTGTAAGGGATATTCAGACTTAAGTCAACAAGAGCTCCCTGATGAAGAAAAGCATGGCTGGAAAGCAAGTGAGAAACACAAAGCATTTGCAACCTCTCACTCTTTTGGGAATGGTGTTTGTGTATCTGAAACCACGGCTTGGTCTGCTGTTTGAAAAGGTTGCTCGGGGTTAAGTTCTGCCATATGATTTCGGCATCTGGCTGTGATTGGAGTCAACGGGGGTCCTCTGTATGCATCTGAGGGCACAGTATGGCCCTTGCTGCTTGTTTTCACTTGCTATATTTTTGTGCTATGGCACCTCAGAGCAGGGACAATCTCAAATGCTCATTCACTTTAAAGGCGCTCTGTAAGGAGAGTTATTCTTGTGTTTCCTTTCATTCTCTGAGCAGTCCTTAGCCTCTTTCATGACTTCCTTTCTTGTTGATTTATTAAGCTACTAATGTTCAAATCCCAGTCTATAAAAATTAAAACTTCAATCTGAAAGAAAAAATAACCAAGTAGATAATGTAAGTACAAGAAAATAGCACGAGCAGCTACGAGCAGACATAGCGTATTTCATTTTCAGACATCTTCTAAAAGATAAAGAGCAGTTCAATCAAATTAAAAATGTGGAGAGATTTTCCTTCAAGCCACATTGAGCAATCAAGTCTAAAAAACAAGCCACGGTATGCTCCTGAAGCAGATAATAGTATCAATGATGAGGTACTACTATTAGGAGTAAATGGCTCCTGTAAAATAATAAACTGATTTAATGAGCCAAATGATGATAAGGTACTTTTCATGGATGTACCAGAGGCAGAAATTTTTTTCATCAGGATTGGTGTCCTAACTTGATATTCTGACTGCAGAGCTCTAGCAGGCTTGAGACTTATGGTAGTGTTTTCATTACCATGATGAAAACTGAAGTGGGACACCACAATTTGTTGCACGATAGAGGAAGAATTAGGCACCTTGGAGAAGTTACCTGTAGGAAGCATGGTTTTGCCTGCAGGTAGCCTTTGGGGAATGATAAACAGAAAAGGAGTATCTGTCCACCTCTGTTATTGGAGCATGCATGAAAAGTTAAGGAGCCAGGGAAGGACCTCCATATAAGAGGACAGAGAGAAAGAATGAAGACCCTTGAATGGAGAAAGACTTTCTCTATTCAAGATTCTCTGCTGCCTTGTGGGCAAATGAGGCTGGTCTTGGTGAGCTGTGTATTCTTCCTTAACCTTGTATTGCTTGTTCCTATATACAGTGGAGTGGATTCCTGATTTCCAGGAGGCAGGAGGCTATCTGCTCTGAAGAATCAGAACCCCTTGTTGTCTCCAAAATCCTGTTATTTCCCCATAGTTAGAACTGCCACAGGAGTTTCTTGTCCTTTTTCCCAAATGGAAAATGCTCTAAGTGAAGTTACCTTCCCACTTGGATGATCTGCTGGAGTGAGACACAGGAGGAAGTCACCGTTTTTAGAGGGAATTGCTGAACAGCCTGGTCTGACCTTGTAGCTGATCCTGTTCTGAAGAGGAGGTTGGACTAGAGACCTTCAGACATCCCTTCCTATGGATGCTGAAAAAGCTTTAGCAGAGAAATTCTCCAGCTCTCTGTAACGTTTTGTGAGAGCTCTGTCTTTCCCAGGCGAGTAACTCAAAACAATGTTACGGTTTTGTAAACTTGCACCTGCAGGTTGTTTTGCAGGACTGTTATGGTTCTAAGTAGAAAAACACTCAGAGATGAGTGCCTTAGAACTTGACCAATCCCCTTAGGGGGTGGATGACAAAAAACCAATTACCTTATGCCATTTAATGCACTTTTGCGAACTAACACGTAAAAGCCTTCTAAGAGATCATTAAAGCGCTTCCATTTATCCCTGAGCCTGGACTTTGTGTCGTTTCTCTACTCGTCCATGGGGAGAACAGTGACACCTTCCAGCTTGAACTAATCTATGACTTTATAAGAATAGGATTCCAAGTACCTTTTCACCTAACTAAGCTTTCAAGCAGATTCAGGAAAAGTCATCATGTGACTGTTAAGACAGTAATTTTTTTTTCAGAGAGAGCTCAAATTATCTTATAATTGAAAGGGTTTTTTTTTGTTGTTAAATTTTAGTAAATAAAAACATGTCATCTTTACAGTGAGCTTTTATATTATTGTATTTTACTATTATCTGTATCACACTACTGAACGGAATTGAGTTCTGTTTCCTCTGTCTCCTTGAAAATGTTCATGTCTGACAGGCAGAAGTTCACATCAAGAACATGAAAGAAATTTAGGAGTTTTCTAATTACCTGGAGCCACGTTATGTTGGCTTTGGTTTTTTTTTTTTTTTTCAATACAAGTGAAAGAAGGAAATAGTCCCAGTAGAAAACTTCCCTAGTAATATTTCAAAGGAAACTTGCCTCTCAGGATGAAAATGCTCAGATTCTAGATGACACCGATAGCACTTTCTATTTGTTGGGTCCCCAATGTACATGAAACGTGAAGCAGACTTTGGTTCAAAAATTACATGGTCCTTGTGAGTTTTTACTTTGCCTGGAATTCCCCAGTACCTGATGACTTGAATGTAACATTGATTTTAAGTAAAAATGTCATGTCAAAACAACTCTGATCCTAGTCTAAGAAAAAGAAATAAATCACTAAATAAGTGTAAATACAGATTTTTCCTATAGAGCCTATTCTGCAAATTGGAGTTTTTGACCTTTTTTGTTTTGTTTTTATTACTTTTCAGCTGTAGGAACACTTTAGAACAGCTTCTAGAGCCTTGATGAATAGAGCAGAAGACTTATGAACATTTTTCTTCTGGGGAAATGGAAATATTTTAGTTGCAAAGTGTTTGTTTATGCAGAGATATCCCTGAGTTCAGCAATAATTCAAATAAAATGTTTCGATGTCCTAGGAATTTTTACTGAAGATTCTTCTGAAGCTTTTAAAAATGTCCTTATATGTCTTACTATAAGAGTAATGAATTTGTGGAAGAAAAGGAAGAGATGAAAAAATACTGTTGAAGGGATTTGGAGAGTTCAAAATAGGTATAAAGGATAAATCTGCCTTCCATGTATTAGTAAGAGAGAGAGAAAGAAAAAATTATTTACTCCCAATTTCCAAAATATGAGATCCAAAGCATAAAACTACAAAGAACTTAAAGAAATATCACCTCACCTTTTATTCGTCAACTTTATTTTCTCAGTATACATTTTTCAATGAAAAAATTGCCCATGAGATAGGTAAAAAGCAGTTCCTGACACTTACACTAGGGATTTATTGTCTCATGGGGGATGTACTATGCATTTGTTATTACGTTCTCTTTATAAGGTGTCGTGGCTTTTTTTGTTGTTGTTTAGGTCTATATATTTGAACTGATTTCCTTGGTTTTCTGTTTAATACTAAAAAAAAATTGGTCTGTTGTTTCTGACTTTTTGTTTAGAGAAATGTATCACAAAGATATGTATTCTCCCACAAAAATATGAAAATGTCGGCTGGAAAAAAGGTTCATTATCGATAAAATTCGGAGTATTATGTCCTCTGAGAATACCTGATCTTTGCCTTTTTGGGTTCACATTTCTGGTGTGCTTCTGTTAACAGTTGTCTGAATGTTTATGCAGGGTTGTGCATTTTCTATGAAACGGGCCATGCACAATGTATTTTCCTTAAAAGTCACCTTCAAAAAACTTATCACTGCTTAGTGGTTTTGTGAGGGGCTGAATTATATCTCACTGTATGTGTTAAGTGTGTATAACATAATGTTACCAGTAAAAGCTATCTTTTTAGGCAAAGGCACGAGGGAACCATCAAATGCTGTATTCTGACAAACAGATGTCAGCCAAAACGGCTCGCATCCCAGCAGCTGTTGGGAGTATTTCATGGAGGACTAAGGTGCAGGAGAAAGATAGAGCCTTTGCTTGGTTAATTATTGCTTGGAGAAAGAGAGACTCCTTTTCTTTGGAGATTGCAGTGTCTGAAGGTTATGTTAACTGTTTAATCTGTTTTGACAAAAACCTGATTAAATAATGGAACAAGAGAGAAACATACGTTTGGTGAATATTTATTAAGCTGAGTATACGGTCTAGTGGATCTCTTGTCTAGTAAAACCCCTCCATCTGCTTTTCTCTGCATAGTTGTAATTCTTGATCAGTGATTGTGATGAGCTTTCAGTTCAGAGGCCTACAAGGTTTCTAGGAGAGAGTAGAAGTATAGCATGTCTCCTTGGTACAGAGAAATATATTCTACCTTTGAAGTTAATACTTCAGACGCATCCTTGGATTCAGTGTGCTCAAGTGTGGTGGTTGTTCATTTTTTCTCCCTGTATGTCTGAGGTCTTCTGGATGACTGATGAACATAGATGATCTGTTATGTGCTTTCGCCAGGTGATTTTTGGATGTCTATATCTGGGTCCCCTGCCCAAATTATCTGAAAAAAAACCAAAACCCAGCAAAACACATCCTAATAACCTTTTTTCCATAGACCCATTGCCAACATTGCCACAGGAGCAAGTGTATCTTTTAGTGCTGTAAATATTTTTCCAGTCATCACTACATCTGACAGCACAGCAATATGATTTCCTTTTCATGCTTGCAATTTTTGTTGTTCCATTAGCACTGATAATAATTATCTCTGCATAGATAAATGGAATTCCCTGGCCCTAATTAATATATTGTTCAAACAAATGATATGTATGTTTCTACCTTTTAAAGTTACTTGAATTAAAAGAAGACATTTATTGTTCAAATATCTAGTCAGACATCTTTCTGTCATTTTTTTTCCCCATTGATTCATCTCCACTATGTATTTTGAATGATACAGCTTGGAAGTTTGTATTTGAAAGGCATATGTTAAGGAAACTTCCCAGTCTGACCATTCACAACACTCTCTGGCAGTATTGTGATGTCTGTAGCAAACTGCTACAATTCATGCATGGAAATAACATTATTTTTAGATGGCAATGCAATGCAGTCAATTTGGATTCTTGATATAGTCAGTGAGTTTGTTTTTACATTTCCCCACCATGATTCTAGAGTTAGAAATTGCAACTAGAACGTGTAATTGAAATTGCAGTTAGAAAGTGCAATTATTCCATTAAGAGATTCAGAAAATAAAGCATCTGATTTTTCTGAACACTAGTTCTTCAGTCTTAGCATCTATTTGTTGATTTGAATAAGAAAGAATGCAGTCTTTTACAAGAGTGTCATCCCAGCACGTTTAATGGGAACTCTTTCACGAAAAGAAATGGGAGCAGCAGCAAGGTTGTGCAACACTCCCTGCATACAAATTGCCTAAATTTTTTTGAAAAAAGATGAGGACAGCAAATTTTTAGAATCAAAAGTGGCAGTAAGTAACAAAAATTCTACTATTAATGGAAATTCCTTCCATGTTCCTTCCTTGGATTTGGCCGTGGGGGTGAAAGTTTCCTTGCACTCTGCTGTATTTATGGCAGAGATGGGAGTTCTGCTTTAACTGACATTGTCCAATTCCCTTTTATGAGACAGTTAACAAGTGCTTAGAAATTTTGCCAAACATTACTCAATTAGCTTGGTATATTCCATGTCAGATATCTGCACGAGCCAAAACACCTGTGTGTCAAGCAGGGGAGCTGAGAAAGTCCATTGTTTTGCCACATTGCCTGTGAAGTGCTCTAGCTGGATATCCAAAAATGAACAGGAATTTAAATATATTCCTTGTCATTACCTCCGTACCTTCATAAGGAGAAGAGGACTAAATTTCTGTTACAGCTTGCCCGCTTTCCCTCCACACCCCCAATATAATGCAGAGTAGGTTGATTTTGATTTTATTGATATACATACTAGATTTCTGTACTTCAGCCAGTAACCTGATAATATGGTCCTGCACTCTGCGGAAATATTAATTCCTTTAGAACAGGAAAAAGATTTTTCTTTCCTGAAATTTTCTTTTTTCTCATCAATAACTTGTAAGTTCTTAAATGTAAAGAAATTAAAATAAACCACAATATTGAAAAGCAGTTCTGGGCCTATAAAAATTACTGCAGTAGCTTTAGGAACATACTAAATGGACCACCTATTGAAGGGATCCTGCATTTGAAAGGTGGATACTTTTTTGGTCCAATGATTGAAACCGATCTTGTCACCAAGTTGTCTTGGTGAGGCTGGCTGTGCAGGGAGGTTTCATCTCTGGGGATGGCAATAGAAAGAAGGGGCAGGATGTCAGGACTACCATTTCCACATTTCAGGGACTTTGGCTCAGTGGGCTTTCAGCGAGCTAAGATTGTGGGCTGGTAGGAAGTTAAACATGTTTACAACAACCCTATAAAAATTCTGTCCAAAGTGATTTTTTTTTCCCCAAATGGTATTCTGTTTTCAACAAAATAACAAATTCTAAAGGAAAATATTTTGTTGGATTTTTTTTTCCCAACTATCTCTAGAATATGAAATTACAGTATGAAGGCTGGATAGAAGATAGTCATGAGGAGTACCAATTTATTTTTTAGGGGATAGAATTAACCTTAAATATTGAAAATTATTTGAGATACTGTGAGTGCTCTTCTGGTATGCAGAACCTAGTTAGCCCTGACCAGAAAGTTATTTACTAGTTCAGACCCTTTATATCCACAAACATGAATGAATTGGTGCTGCTTTTGCTGAATGGGTTTCACAAAATTAATATTAAGAAAATGTATTGCCTTCAGTATGATCGATGTTGTGGCACGAAGAAAGGACGAGAAATGTATGGAGTAATTTGCTTTCACTTGCAGAAAAAACAGCTGCATTGAAAATCTATCAGGAGAAAATTAAAGTAAGGCTGAAATAAGCAGCCAGGTTAGCCTTCAGTAGCAATGCTGAAACAGAAAAAGTGAAGGCTTTGAAAATTTGAAATGCTAATGAGCAATAGAAAAGAATAGCCAATTTAATTTAATTTTGATACCGTATACAAAATGATGTTCTATCTTAATAGAATAGACCATGTGACAAAATTTCTCTTTCTATTTGTATCACAAGATTGCTTCCTTTCACTTTGCAGAAGAGTGCTGTTTTGTTACACCTTAGTAACCATCCTTACTGAGATGCAAACATTGATCTTTATCCTGTTTCATGTGTATTTTAATGAATTTCATAGGTTTTGCATTCAGGTCTTAATTACTTTCATATGGAATATTCTGCATACAAGAAGGGGAAATCTGAGTGCACTGCCTCAGTAATTCTACTGCATAAATCTGCTACCCTGGAAGATCTAAATAGATTGCATTTTTAATTTGCCATAATGCAAAGATGAAAACTAAATACGAAAATGGTTTTTATTTATTTGGAGACAAATTTTAAAAAAATTAGTGTCTTTAATGTCTCATGAAAAGGCAGTGATGGCTGTTTTTGGTATGAAAATGAATAGCAAATTGTTCTTCTGGAAGTTTAATTATTTTTATTTAAAATTATATAAATTAACAGGCTTTATCAAGCACATGGAAGTCTGCCTGCTTCCATGCTAAAGGAAATGGATATTTAAATATGAGAGCACAGTGCTGAATTTCTGCAAGAAACAGGGACTAGACACAGTAAAGCCGATGAACTGCATCTGCAGAGACTGGGATGTGAGAAGGCTGAGGCTGCTTAACCCACTCTTTAGGCAACAGCTCTGCAAATGAAAACTGCACGCTGTTCCAAGGTTCCCTGGTACAACACTTAGGAGAACACACGTGCCTCAGAAGAAGACGCAAACTCATCATCCTATTTGGATGGGAAGTTGCTGGAATCTGTGCAGAGGTGCTTCAAGCCACACAAAATGGAAACACTGCTTTTAGGCATGTTTCTGCAATGCCGTCTTCTTCCTCAATATGGATGCCTCTGGTCCCTTCAAATCCAAATGCCAGACGTCCACTTGAAGACAGGTATCTGTATATCTTTCTTCCAAAGGAGGAAATTCTCCGTACAGGAGGGTAAGTTAGTTATTTCTACAGCTGCATATTTCTTCTGGCCAGGCATCTCTTAGTTAGAGCAGTTGCTCCATTGGTGCTTCGGGCTGTGGAGATTCAAACTTGCATCTCTTCCTGGCTCTTTTGGCAGGTGAGGACACTTCAAAATGCCTTAGGAGAGGGAAAGAGAGAAGCAGAAAGTAACTACAGACCTGTGGACTAATGCGTATCATTCTCATCTCAGACAACAATGTACAGGTTTTTAGGCTGTTTTCTGACATGAATCCCTCATTGAAAAGTTCTGGGCACAAGTGCTGTCAAGTGTGAGGATACTTGCAGGAGAGAATCTTCATGGGCAAACCAAGGAACCATCCAGTTCCTCCATGAGTGCCATAATGACTGATTAGCTGCACAAAAGAACAAGTCACAAGCTGTAGGGAACCAGCTCCAATGAAATAGCAGACATGGCTAGTTTGAGTTCAGAAAATAACATTTTGTTAATTTTTTGTTAAACTAATTATTTTTTGTGAGAATAATTTTTTGCTAAAAAAGTTCCTGTTTTTCATGCTTTTTTTCATTACAGAAAGACCGGTAAGATTTGGGATTGGGTCATGGGGGTTCTGCTATAAATTCTAGATAACACTATAGCAATTTCATCAATAAAATGTTGTTATACAAAATATGATTACAAAAAAAATTTGGAAATGCCAGGAAAAACTCCTAGAAAAAAGTTAATATAATTCTTGGTAGCTGAATAATAGAAATTATTGTCCCCTGCAAATCATATTAAGGTATCTGCATAAAACAGATCAGACTTTACAACAAAATTTGCCTGGACCTGAGAGGACAGTATGAAGCTGTGTCAGGGGAGGTTTAGGTTGGATATTAGGAAAATGTTCTTCACCCAGTGGGTGGTTGGGCACTGGAACAGGCTCCCCATGGAGGTGGTCACAGCCTCAAGCCTTCCAGAGTACAAGAACTATTTGTAAAATGCTTGCAGGCACATGGTGTGATGCTTTGGGCTGTCCTGTGCAGCGCCAGGAGTTGGACTTTGATGATCCTTGTACGTCTCTTCCAGCTCAAGATATTCTATGATTCTATGAATGAGCCCCTTTTTCTAATTTTCCTGTGGGCAATGGCTGCTCAGTTTTTGAAGTTGCTGATCTAGACCTGTAGTGCCAATTGGCAAAGACCTCAGCTGTACCAATTTGTAATTAGACAGAAAAAAACAATCCTATCACTTGCAGGGGACTTGAAAAACTTTCTCAAAGATACCATATTTCAGAATAAATTTAAGTGTGTCTTGAACTTGAGGCATCTGGTGGAGAGGTGAGAGATGATTTTCAATACTTCTTGTATCCATAGTATTTGGTGAGTTGAATCAGGGAGATTTCATCAGTGATTTAGCGTGAATCAAATGACATTTGGGCAGTCGTCCACACGACAGGGACCATTTGATCCCAAAGGTTAACTGATATGCTGCAGCTCACATCTATAGAGTTAGATTATTTTGCCCTTAACTCGCCTATTTTGGTATTAACTTGTAGTTTTTGTCTAGGAGCTTTTTTGAGACAGTGCTAATTGGTAGGAGTTGAAAGTACATCAGGGACTCTGGTGAGGATGGTGATAAGATAGTGGCTATATGTTTCCTTTGGTACAGTTTTTTTACTACAGGACACAAAAGGTATTGAAGAGAAACCCAAAGACTCAGTTGAACACTACCCTATAGGCAAGTTTCTTTGTTGTCTTGTCTAAGTTCTAATCTGATCCATGCTATATAACAGAATAGGAGGTAGACATTTGGTGAGTCAGGCTGATTATGTAATTCTTAACCACTCCTTTTCTGCTCAGCAAGACAGTTTCCAAACAGCTTGTGCAGTGAATTCTCTTGTAGTTGAGCAGATCCTGTGTCAGTGTACTTGACTGGCATTGAATGGTTTGGAGGAGTGCCCCTAAATGCTGAATTCCTAAAATAGCTGTTCTTTAATGCCTGGAGCTCTAAATTTTTGCCCTCACTCAAACTCAAATGCTATATCTACTCCTGACCATTTCCAGTCTCATCCTCCAGTAAACATGATACATTTGCCTCTGCAAACACAGTCCTATTAACTCACCATGTCTTGCAGAATTTAGCAATACACTGAAATCCACAGCCGCTTCTGTCCATAGCATTACCATAATCCTAGCCATATATTTTCTCTGATTAGTATTCTTACTGTTGTGTAATTTTCCCAATCCAAATCAGTTAATCCACCTCTCTGAGAACTCATTATGAAGCCCTGTACACCTTGCTGTCTGAAGTAGTATAAAGAGATTTCTATCCAGATTCAAGGAGCATGTTATGCCAGAGGTGAAATTCATATATTAAGTTAGGCAGAGGTCATAGTGATGGTGTAATGCTTAAGTTTAGAGTTAGCTTAATCTTGCAGTGTGGGAAAAAGTAACTACAACTTGGCTTGATGAAGTGTCTTTAATGCTTGTTTAATCTAAGAAGACTGGTGATTAGTCAGGATAGCTGTGTAAAAGATGAGAGGTAGAGGAGGGGTTTGGAGGAGGAGGAATGTAGAAATTCATTAATTCCTAAATTCTTCAACTCTGATGACATCAGGAAAAGGGCTGCTGCTGCCAGAAGCTTAAGATGTCATTGTACTGATGAGATCGGAAAATCGTATATAACTAAAATGCAATGCTTACAGAAATTCATGAGCAGAAATATTCTGTTTAATTTCAAATAATGGTGTTTTTTTAATGATTAAGACCAGCTTTAGCGCTGGCAAGAGAGTAAAGATTCAGAAAAACAGCATCTGAGGAATTGGCTTGTTGCTCTTTTCTGCTGACGTCCCAAAGCTGAGGTAACTGTGGTAGAGACAGAGGCCAGTGTTGTCCAGTGAAGAAGGTGGTGTTTTGTCATCATACTCAAACTGCAGGCTGATCACGAAAGTATAAGAATGGAGAATCTTTTCTTTCCAGTTCAAGGGCTCCACCCCTTCTGAAGTTGTTTGGCTTTGCTCTGATTGCATTTTAGCAGAGGAGTTCTGTCACTGCAAGAGGGAATACTTCCACGTAAAGATTTGCTGTTTCAA
The DNA here is from genome assembly GCA_013398055.1 of Ifrita kowaldi. NCBI lineage: Eukaryota > Metazoa > Chordata > Aves > Passeriformes > Cinclosomatidae > Ifrita > Ifrita kowaldi. The sequence goes on from VZRS01003565.1 coordinate 615,615, forward strand.
AGTTAGCTGTACCTTAACGTGCATTAGTTTATCACAAAATTTACTCCTAAGGTGGAAAGAGGCAAATAATGGCAGTGTAAGTTGTTCTGTTGTAAGATTGTATTCCATTTCAGTGGGAATTGGAGGCACTGAATCTTGCATGATCAGTAGTTTAATATCTGCAAATGGGTTAGAAGTGAGCCAAGTAAAGGGCATCCTGTTTGTCAGGGGAATTTCATTCACACTGTGCGCTCCTAGGATGATAAGTGTGTTTTTACAGAAGGAAGTCAGTCCCATTGCTGGACCATTTTAACACAAGGCTGAGCAAGACCTTCCTGAGAGCAAGAATCCTGCAACGAAGGAAATGGAAAATGTTTCTTACCTTTTTCCTGCCTTCCAAGGAATGAAATATTGTCTGCTGGGTGAATTGACATGTCAGTGACATTAGTGTATGAAAACTGTATAATAAAGAAAATACAGAAATGAAACTTGGCAAAGTTCTTTGGCCTGATCCTGCTGTTTGCACAAATTAAATATTTCAAGAGTAGCATGAGCTCTTGTCTTTTGGCTGAAAGCTCCACAGAACCATAAATTGCTCACACAGATTTATTATTAAACTGCTTATTTATATGGTTTTATTTATAAGCAAATAGTTGATAATACATTCATAAAGAGATTAATAATTTAATTTTTAATACATGGTTTGGTATGTTTTATGTTTTGAGAGAACTTGTTTCACATGAGATACTGAATGTATGAAATGGGAGTTACAGTGTCACTAAGTTTGTGCTCTTCCAAGCTGCATTATTCTGAAGTGTGAAAAGGCTAATCTGATATGCACTCCAGTTATTTTTAATGTGAGCATTACAAATCTCTCAGAGGGAAGCCATTATACAATATTTATGCAAAGCTATGTGAATACTCTGTTATCCCACTGCAAGCTTTGCTTCCTCTTGCTGGACATTATGTGGTGACAATAACCAGGCAGCACTCACTTGTGGAATTTACAGAGAGATTATGTAGACCCTAAATTGAGTGGACCACAGGCAAGGCTTGGATGCTGCTAAGGAAATAAAGCGAAAAAATGCTTTCTCTTTTGTTCCCTCAGTAGTTGTTTAATATAAAATGCATTACTTTTGGTATTTAAATAAATTAACTGACAGCTGTAAGAGATCAGTTGTGTAACATTCAGCAAGGTATTTGATATTTGCAAACATAAAGGTCTTAGTAAAATATCCATTAAAAACCTGAAAAAAATGAATGCGGTACTTTGCAATGTGGGTTAAACAAGGTTCATGGGGAGATGTAAAACCTTTTACTAGACCTGCTGATATAGTTAGAAAAAAACAGACAACTTTAAAGTAATGAAAACCTTTCAGCCTTTGAAATAAGAGGCGTCAACCTTCAAAACTCAGCACTAGTTAAGAATAATTACTTAAAACTCAGCTAGAGACTGAGACAAAAGCTGATTAATATCAAGAGAGTAAGATGCTCCAAGGAAATATCACAAGGGAAGAGCCCAGGTGGAGCTGAGAGGGGAAGAAGAAGGAAATAATTTTTGATGATAAGTTTGATTAGTTAGAAGTTTAAAGGGCGGAGGGAGGGGGGAAAGTAAATCACAGACTGACAGAAAAGCAGAATATTTTTTGTGTTTTTGATTTTTAATGTACAGGGCAGGTACAAATTTGAGTTTCTGTAGGGTACAACAGCACTCTAATACAGTTACCCTTTTCCTGTGCAACAATATATGCAATGTGTATATAGCTAAAGAAGCATTTTTAAAAATCAGAAAAAGCTGTCATCTTTGATAGAGTTAAGGAAACAAGCTAAGTACACGTCACATTATGTACTCCTGGAGGCTATGGCCTTTTGGCATAGGAATCTCTGCAGCCTAGGGCAATCAATGACACAGAGGATCACCAGGTTAAAAAAATATTTGTCCATCAATTTTATTAAAAAGCTGTGCATGGGACTCATGCCAGATAGAGTGCAGCTTTCCCTACAGTCACTGCAGAAAAGTTTTTGCAAAGTGTGGATACTGTCTAAAGGAGTTAGGGACTCTTGAAAAGATTTTTTTTTCCTCTGGGTAACTCATCAATGACCATCAGATCTCATGTGTGAGAAAAATAATAATCCTATAAGTATTAAATTCAAAACAGGTCTCTTTATCCACCCAGAGGAATTTTTACCTGAACTGAACTTTTGAACTGTTCTTTGTGACATGAGGTAAAGAAACCAGTAGCTCAGAATGCTAGGTCAAAAACCTACAATGACTAGATGTTTTGTTTTTTTTTTTTACTATGTGTATTGACATTTGTGTAGACAGTAAAAGAGAGTTTTGTTGCCCACCCCCTCTCCAGTAAATTTTTCCAAGTCTACAAATAAAAGAAATGTTAGCTTGTGTGTATACATCATTGTCTATTGTACTACCACAACACTGTTTGGTATTTTTATGTGCATGTAAAAAGACGGTGCAGATGTTATTTCATGTGGGCATGGAAGAGGGTTCAGCAGAAAGCTGTATGTTTAAAGGAAGAAAGGATCAGTCCTGAGGGACTGGCTCAGGAAGAAAGGGTTTAAGCCTTAATCATGTCCACATTCTCCTCCTACAGAGCTAATATTTATTTCTGATGTATTGAAGTTAATGTTTTCAGGAGAAAGAAGCAATAGCTGAGAACTGTCTGGATTTTAAGCTCAGCTGAGTAATTCCCTCTAACTCTCTAGCAATGGACTGCTAAGCACAGATGGACTGATGATATACTGGGCTGGGGGAGCTGCCCAGACTGTTTGTTGTTCCAAGTACTTGACTTTGTGAATAGCAATAATGCCTTTTTCATTGACCTCTGAAGGATTAATTTCTTAATTTAGGACTCAGAGGCAAAGAAGCCTACAGAAAAAAAAAAATATTGGATATGCATATAATGAATTGCAGTGTTTATCGTTTGTACAAGGCACAAACTCCATAATCTCCTGATTGCAGTTGAATTTGAGAAGTGTTAATTCATGAGCTTTGACATTCCAATTATTTCGTTATTAATACATTCTGCATCCACCCTGTGCTGCTGTTTTAGCATCACTTCAATAGCTCTGCTAAACAACACTAAAGACAGACAATGGGAAAAACCATATAACTGCATTTTCTTAAAGGAGAGTGTGGGAAATTTAATGAGACTTTTATTTGATTTAAGGTGACTGCTTTTCAAAGCAGAAATACAGGGTGTTGTTAAATTATGCTGACAAAGGAAGGTAGAAAGTGAGCAAAAATTCAATTCCATTGAAATTTTAGACTTGTTCAAAAAATAATTTTTGTGCTTGGCATGTTTATCGGTGGTCTGATGCAAATGGCTTAATATTTCTTAAAAGTGTTGCATTCATTTTTAGTTACAAATTGTTCTTTTTCTTATTCTCTCTGTTGGATGGATTAAGCTACAATGATAATCATCCAAGTCACATTGCCCTATAGTTAAAGCATGTAAGAAAGGAAACAAATATAAAGGAATGCAGACAATTACCTGAAAGTGCTTTGCAAGGAGTAAATTATTCCTGATTACAATGGAATTAGTACAGAAATAAAACAGTGATATGACTTTAATGTTGTGACATACAGACTGTGTAATATGATAATTCCAGACCACCTTTCCTAGAGACACTAAAAAAGCCAAGACATTTAAAAACAGGTAGGAGTTAAGACCACACATTTGCCCCACACATTTGCCCCACACAATTGCCCCACACAATTACCTGGATTTGCATATGGTGGGGCAGTCAAAGAGAATACCTAATTCTCTAATGTGAAACGAAAAGGCCTTCTGGTGATGCGATTCAGCCAATCTGCCTGTGTCACGCTGGAGACCTGATGCTCCCAGGCCCTGGAATGCTGCTCTGTGGCATTAGAGTGTACCAGGAGCATGCAACACATGACCCTCCTCTAATAGGTCTGCAACTGCCTTAGGCAGGTTTTTTTCAATCCTGACTGTGACCTTATTGAATCTAGGTATTGTTTTCTCTGCTAGACAAACCTAGGAAGAGAAGAGATGATTTTTAAACCACCCCTAGCTTGCCCAATATCACTATCTGGCACATGAAGAATGGGGAAAACCACATTATACACCTAAGGGCAACATTGGAGGCCCTGGAGATCCAAATTTTCCCCTCTGACCAAAATGATGGAAGATATGAAACTTCAACAACAAATGATATTATTTTTAGTATTGCTGATAATTCCCCTTGGTAGCGTTAAAGATGCACTCTTTGTGGAAATTTCTATTCTGAACACCTCAGAGTTCAAGGTATATACACGAGCTAGCCAAGTGGTAATAAGCCAGAGTCCCTACTTTTGTTCTCTTGATAACATTCTTAAGCAATTTAGTGGCATATTTTAAGTTGTTATAAGTAATGAAATCAGGTGCTTACTTTATTCCAAAGATGTTTTCTTAGTGCATACAATAGTTACACAATTTTTCTGGGGTTTGTTCTCACGCAAATGATTTGATTTTTCTTCTGTATTTAATGCAACATTAAAATAGTTTATTTTTAGTGGTGAAAGAATGTTCATATGGACAAATATTTTCATTAACAGGGGCTAAAAAATAGACTTTTTAAAAAGACCATTGTAATGTGTTTAGTGAACACCTCAATGATTGCTTGGGTTTCATTTTTGTTTTGCCAAATAAAAAAACTCCTTCTCGGAGAAGTTTGCTAATTTTTTATTGCAAAGACAGATGATCCCCTTTAGTTGAAGGAAAGAACTTTTTGTCTCCGGACATAATAACGTAGTAGGAATTGAATCATTAATATCAACATTCATGCATTTGTTACTGGCCTATTCTGCCTGTGAGTGACTGCAATAACCTCTTTTCTGGCATTTATGTGCATATTATATCAGAAGCACATTTTAGAATTCATTTGACTTCTTCAGGAGCTGGTGACGGGGAAAGTCATTTTCACAGCTTTGTGAAAAACAGTCTTTTTCTGCACCTGCTCAGCCCAGGGATACTTCTCAAGTTGATAACAATTTTAGCCCTTATCTGAATAAACCCTGGAGCTGTACAATTAGCCAAAATTAATGCTAAATAGAAAACATAGTGGAAAAGTGTCATTTACGGGTATTTTCTAGTCACCAAATCATAAAATTTTCTTGAAATACTTGTAATTATTAGATGTGAGCTTCTGTGGCATTTTAAAATAAGTAGAGTGATGAATATTTCCTGACTATATGGAAATTAGCTATTATTAAGTACAAGAAATTAATATTTTTCTGATCTCAATTTCGAAAACTGGAGGACAAGGTATTATTAAGTTGTACCAATTTTGATAAGTGCTATCCAGATTGAAAAAAAAAAAATTATGGAACCACTCATGCACTCCAGAAGCTCCAATCAATAGCAGAAGATAATGGGTCAATACTTAAATGCTTCTGTACAAATGATACAGTTAAAAAAATTATTGACCACTTTGTGGTTTGCCCAGCTCAGTGAGAGCACACTCTCTCTTAGCCAGCTGAAGTATCCCATGTTCCCCATCAGCTGCAAAGCCCTCAGGAGGACCCTTCTTGCTGTGCAGCCCAGGCATCCCTCACTGCGCCGGGGGCCGATGCTCTCTCAGGTGGGAGAGGACAGAACTGGCACCAGTGCTTCCCCAGCACGTGGAACTGGGGGGCTTAACATTGCCTGCTGTTTCTTGGTGAGGATGTGGCTTCCTTCCTGCTCTTCTGCTCCCATTCCCTCAGCACTTGAGAAAGAGAAACCTTTTCTAACATGGCAGGATTTCTTTCAGGGTTCCGGTGAAATGCATCCTGGTTAAGTTTAGCATATTTTTGACATAGGAGTGCAGTCATTTTAAACTCTTGCTGTCGATAATTACGAGAAATAGCTATGTGTCTGATGGCAATTTTCCCTTGTGGGTACTGAAATGTCTTCTCCACTGAATGGAAGATCTTGACTTTAGAAAGACTGAAATAAGTTGAGTTGGGTTTTATTCTGACTTCCCAGCCCTCTTAAGAGGTATACCTGGAGATAGAGTAAGTGAGTTTCAAACCTCCACTTATGGTTGAATAAGAAACTTAGTTAAAGAATAGCCCTGGAGGAAAATTGCTTTAACTGAGGAGGAATTAAGAAAAACTTCTAATTGGTTTTATGAGTTATCAAGCCTGTTAATGCAGTTTAGAAGATGAAATAAAATACTGTCTGTTAATGTTCAAATGAAAGCATGGAATCTCTTAGAAGACTTGCAAAGCATTAGTCACAGTAGAAACGATAATGTTTTGTAAATTAAAAAAAAAAAGTTACCCAGACTCCTTTCAAACTAATTCTTAGCCAGACCAAGATGTACTTTTTCATCAATAAAATGAAGGAATATAGTTTTATGGAAATAATTTTTTAAAAGAAATTGAATATACATTTGTACAAAATAAATTTCCTTCGTGGGTTATGTTGTTAATTATGAGTCTCAAAGCAGCTAGATATAAAAGTTCCTTTACAAACTAAGGATTAACTATACACTTGGGAAATAGCAGGCCTACAATCATCCAAAGAAAAAGACATTTTCTGGGAAAAAATTGCATTTGTTGGGTAGCTAGAGCCCATGAACTTGCCTGATGTTCCCTGGATCCCAGTTCTTCAAACAGGTTTGTACTGTAGGAAATTTCCCTCAAGTCTCATATGGTAAAAACTGTACTTCAGTCTAGAAATATTTAGGATAAAGTACTAGTTTTCTGAAAGTCAATGGCAAAGCCTCTACTGGCTATCAAGTGGCCTGGATTTTAACAAAGTTTCATTAATAATTCCCATTTTCTTCATAAAGCATCACCACAAAATATGTATGAAGAGTGGGAATTTTAGTAGGAAACAAAGAATGCAAAGTTCTTGGGTCTCCAGGAGAATGAAAGACAGGGTCAGTTAAAACTTTAATATGATTAGGCAGAAAACCACAATATACTTCAAGCCACAGTAAAGCTGCAATTATCTATGTATCTTCTTCTTGGGGAATAGGGTGGGGTGGTTGGTGGGTGGGCAGTTGAATGTTTACTTCTTGTTTAATGGAATTAAGGTCTTCTGCACGTTTGTGCATATTCTGTTCTTTGCTAGAGAACCACTTAGAGGCCCGCCAGACTCCTGTTGAGCTATGTACAGTAGAAAAACCCCCTCCTCATTTGTTAACTTATTGAAAAAGAAGGTCTCTAGTATGTAAAGCGTAGGCAGAAAAAGCCCTGAAGCACAAAGAAATTAAGAAACGAGAAGTAGCATGCCAGTTGCACCTAGTTCCCTGAACTGACAGGTCCAGTGAGTTGCAGTCCTCTTCAAATGGGAATTTTTTAATTTTGGAAATGTGGTTCAGAGATGGCTACTGCGAATATGCTGGTAACAATGGGAGTTTGAGGTACTGAGTTTTTCCATGTCTTGAGATCTGTTTGGGGAAAACTCTTGCACAAAAAGCCTTTCATTATGTACCATGCTATCTTTTACTGAGACTCACTGACTGGGATAAATAAGGAAATCGAGATCGACAGCATTTGCTACCAGCAGACTTGGGCCAACTTCTAGTGTCTGGAGTAGAAAATCAATCTCAGGATTGGGAAGAGAAAATGAAGCAATTAATGGGTAAATTGATTCCAACTGATCTACTTGGAAAAGTGGCTATCTCTTCTCAGACTTGGGAAGAGCTATGTTGTTGCAGTTCACAATTTACATTGTCCGATGTATTTATTTACTATATTAATAGGCAGAGAAAGTAGTAAATCTGATATATAAGAAGAAGAAAGTAATTCTATTTTATTTTTCTTATTTGTTATTTTTTGCACTTTTTTACATGGTAATTGAAAGAAATTCCAACTGTCAGTGGTGCAAAAATGTCTATGTACTTGCCCTAAAAAGAAGGTTGATGTGGTTTTATTCTGCACTGATATGGAAACTCACAGAAACACCATATAATCAGCTTGATAAGGGAAAACTCAAATTCAAATTATTTTTAGAAATACATATTTTTGACAATTTGAGATCTAATCTGAAGTATTTAATTTTGGTGCCCCTCTAATAGTAAGTGTTTATTTTCTGTATTAATTATGTTTTTTCACTAAAATAAATAAGCCTGAGGATTTTCTGCAGCTTCTCTTCTGTAGAATTAAAAATGCTTTTATGGTAACTCACAATGGGTCTTAACTAAAAATTCCTCTGGGGAAAAAAAAGGAGTTTCTTGACGGGTTATGTTGATTTGTGAATGTAAATCTTGAGATCCAAATCAAGTCCAAACTGTCTAGAGTCCGTAATTAAGTCTATCAGAGTCTGATGAAGATTCAATAATGCTAATTATCCCCAGTGGCTCATACTAGTTATGGCACTGCTGAATCTACATGTCCACAAAAAGATGCCACTTCATCTGTAGAGAACGGTTGATAAGAACACTTTATGATTGAAAGTCAATTCTTTAATCTTCCCTGCCATAATCTTTCCTGCTATATATAAAAATCTGCTGCATTTGGCAGTGATAGTTTTAGAAGTGAAAGGTAGAAATGATGGCTATAATAATCATATATATTTCACATCATGGTTAGTTATGAGTTTGCAAGGAGGGAATGGGATATCTTCACTGAGCCTGCTTATAGCAGAAAAACCTGTCAAATATGTTGCAAAGGGTGTGTTGACCTTGTATTTTTAAAAAAAAATTGTGATATGGAAGGTCATTGTCATTACATCTTTAATGCTCTAAGAATGACTACTCTTAATGTGTTATAACACATATAACACATATGTGTCAAAACACATAACAGTCCAGTAACTGCTGGACCCATTGAGAAAGGTTTTTATGTAAATACATGTATCTTTTTTTCCTTGCTTTTTATTTTCTTACGGATCAGGAATTGTGATGGTCATTCCAGCCATTGTTATCCTTGTTATTACAGAACTGCATTCACCATGAGGGCATACGAATACTGTTCTCACCAATCCTGTGAGATTATGGGTTGAGCTTGGTGCAGATAAGAAGTGGTGTAAATTTCAGGAGTGCTCAATTATGAGAAGGTAAGAGCCTGTCATACCCATGGGTGTCCTTTTCATGTGATAAGTAGATGTCCACAGTTGGCTGTGCAGCATCCTAAGCAAGTGCAGTATGGATAGAGATGGTGCTCCAGGCTGGGGCATCCACACTGGCACCAAAGAAAGCAATGCATATGTGTGCGACCTTTTGAGTAAATGCCCTAGATGAAAATAAAAGGATCTGGGACATGACACAGCCTGGAGATGGGAGAAATCGCATTGTATACATTGAAGATATATCTGCTGAGAAAATTGTTCTTTTGTAAAGGGTTGTGTTTTTATGTGCCTTTTTGAGTCTGGAAAAGAGGAAATGAGGACTTTTAAGTGATGCCTTTTTTTTTTTTTTTCCCTGTGGATTATTTTTAACCAAGGTCATTTAGTGAGCTTCTTTACTGTGTGCCCTCTGCAAACTGTCCCGCTTGTCCATCTGTGGGGGTGTGATAAATGTCACCAGAGAAGCAAAGTAAGTGAAGAAAAGTGGGAAAGCAAAAATCCCTTAGAGGTTCCTTAAGCCAGATTTCCTACCAAAGTGAATACATTATGAAAATAGTCTTATATTTGGTAAATTTCTGTAAGTTAAAAGCTAAAAGAGTTCTGATGACATATAAATTCCGTTTATAAACTAGAACTGATCAATAAATGGAATTATTTTCTGCTATTGTTGATGAGTCCAAAATAGAGTGTTCCTCACTGAAATAAGTCAAATAGGGGCATGGAAGTTTATTATACACAGAGATGCATAATGTCATCCTAGTGTGCAAGATGCTGAGAGACTGCTGTCGGAAGTTGTTTTAATGAATTTTCTCATTTGTATTCCCACATTGTCTTTCATCCAGCAAAAGGGATCTGTTCCAGTTTCAAGCAGGTGGTGGAGGGTGCAGGATTGGAGTGTCTCAACTCAGTTAACACGCTTTTGACCTGGTTTAGGGAATATCTAAGGCTGATAGTTGTCTGAAGTTCAAATTGTAACAAAGACATTTTCACAAGGGAAAATATATCCAGATTTAATTTTGAAAGAGCAACAATTGCGGCAGAGCAAGAAAATGAGCTGACACTACATATGCTGATGACTACCCTTTTCAAAAGCCGTCTGTCAGAACAGGCCAGGTAATTTGTGATGCTGAACCCAAGCCCTTCTGCCTTGAGGATTAAGATGGGAAGAAGTGAAACAAACCCGTAGCCATCCACACACCCGCCTTTTTGTGGATGAAAAATGAGTTTAGGCGCCTGGCTCCCATCAGCCCTGTTTCATACGCTCTGCAGAGGGTGATGATGACCTTTGCTTCAGCACGCACGTGGTAAGTCTGAGACATCGCACAATGATGAACTCACTGTCTAGCCACTGTACAGCTCTTGTGCATATATCTCAGCCTCAGAAATCCCACACAGAAATATGAGCCCCCAGGGATGTAAATCACCATTTTCTCATTGAATCCTAGGGCTGATGAAGCTCAGGTTGGCTTCAAACCTGTACAAGAACAATGGAGATATTTGAGCTATGGTTTTAAACAAATCTCTAATATCTTCAGATTGTGGAGATTTCAGGTGTGGAAAAAGGCATGACCAAAAGAGCTGAACAGAGAATAGATTTTTATATTGTAATTATTTTTTGTATTCCTATTTCTTGAAACCATTTGCCAGATCTTAGCATAGAGTTCATGCTAAATGTTGAACTGCTAGTATTTCTAGGTACGCAATCCTTTTCCCATCTTATTTTAGTTTGGTAAATCAGGACATATCTTTTAATTTCATCTCCAAATCACAAGTCTTCTTGAGTGAGTTCTTTCTCAAGCAGAAAAATACCCATCTCCCCACTGTCATGTTTCCATTTGCAGTGCCTTTCAGCCTACAAAAAAGAATAAGCCAACAATTCCTTTCCATCTCAGAACACTTCACCTTTACTCAATGTGCTCAGCGCATTCTTATGCTGACTAAAGATGGATGAAAGTGAGGCAGCTGTACTGCCAGCAACTTGTTGTTCTAAACATCATCATTCTTTTTTCCCTTTTTTCCCCCTATGACTGTGTATTTTTCATTTTAAGGAAGTATTTTTTGCTCGCTATTCAGAAGCATCAGAACTGAATCTAAAACTATGGTTTACTTCCAAGAATGTCATGAAAATATATGCTGTAATAAATTTTGTCTTTCATGCTTGTCAAAGAAATAGTTCATACCATTTAAGGGAGGCCAAAGGAAAGAGCCATTAGTGGAATTTCACCAGAAGTTTTGTTCCACACAGAAACAATGTGGGGAAAAAACAAACGAAGTTCAATACCCAGGATGCTCTCCCTTCCACCACAGCATCACTCACCACCTCTGCCTGTGGGTGATGTTTGCCTAATGATTATTACTATCATATGAGTTCTGCTTCAAAACTGCTGTGCATGAGCTGGAGCTGAGTGCTATCATTGAAATGAATGATAGTGGGAAAAGTATTAAGAAGCTTCAAAGTTATGGATCCAAAAACTGTGCTTTGGTGCCGTCTTCTGCCCTACCGAGTAGGCACTACTGCTCTGCAGCTGAGGAAACCTGCATGGGAGTTCTCTCCACCAGAAAATTGTCATTAGGAAAAAGTAAGAAAATATGAAGTTTTTCATCTCAGCGCATTTGAATACGTTGCCCGTGATGATTGTATCCAGCTACTACAGCTCTTGGCCTTCTGTCTGTTACCAGCTTAAGAAACATACTTGAAACATCCTAGCAGTTGCAAATCAAAGATGAATTTTTCTTGCAATACTTTTTTTTCTCATAAAAGTTGTCATGTACTCTTAAAGAGGGGATTTTTGGTGGTACTGGGGAAACTCAGGTTGATGCAGATCAGCTACATGTTTAACTGCGTGTGGTCAGGACTTGGATGCTTTCCCACGGAACATATATTGTAGAGTCAGGTTTGCATTATAGCTTGAAAAATTAATCAAAACCAACCCAATCATTTTAGAAAACAGACAAAAAAAGATGGGCAGAAAATATTGTTTGCTTACAGTAAAGGTTTTTAAATGAGAGTCATTTATTTGTGTCCTTCAAAGTAGAAACTGGAGGAGTGGTTTGTGATTTTCTTTTGTTGCCAGGTGAAACTGCTTAAATGGGCAAAATCTGAGTATTTACATTTAAAAGCTTCAGTAGAAACATTTGCCTCATGTGAGAAAAGAAGATCAATGTCTCTCAACCAGAAAGCTAGTCATTAAGTGACTGCAACTCTTCTTTTACAGCGTGAATTCATCCACCCAGATGGATTAAAAGACGCCAAAAAATTTTAAAAAATTTCCATGAAATTTCCATGAAACAATGTCCAGTGTTAGTAAGGTGCCTCCCCCAACCCTGCTCCCCCCCAAAAAAAACCCCAACAAACAAAAAAAACCCAATGGGTCAGACTTGGTTTTGTCTCAGAATGGTTGCTTGGTTCTGGTTATTAAAAAAAAAAAAAGCAAGCAAGCAAGCAAACATGCAAGCTTGAAAGACTCCACTGTGGATAATACTCATATTCACAGCATTTATTCTTAGGGTGCTCCTCATCCTGTGTACAGAGCAAGACAGACATCCCTTGGAAGAAGAGGGTGGAAGCTTGTATTTAAATACAGAATTGCATCTGAGGACTGAATCACAGCATGCAAACACAAATGTGCCACGACAATCCGTATGTTTCAATTCTTGATTTCTCCATTATAACCAACTTGAAGAGTTAGTAAATACAAATATGCTTCTACATATTGTCTGTCTTTCGAGTTGATATCCATTTTTGGGGTGTGTTATAAATTCCTGTAGAAAATACAGAGTGAGTCACAGTGCCATTTTCCCCCATCATTTTATGCATATAATTTTCCATTAGTGCATTAACAGTGCATACACAGATGACTCTGCTCCACTCATCCTCCTCTCTTATTTTTTTTCTCAGCTTGAAATTAGTGAAGTTTTAAATATTCTGCCTGTCAGATTAGATTTATTATATACTCATAAGACATATGAGTATATAATAAATCATTAAAGCTTTTTTTGTGGTTCCTCACAGATATCTCAGCATAACAGTCAATTTAATAACATTAGATTTGGGCAGGAAGGACTAAGTAACAGGAAATAATCTATATTTCATGGTTCCAAGTATGAGGCAACTAATACACATTACTCAATTTTCCTGTTGCAGATATGACTTTTTTTTGTAGGACTAAGAAATTAGAAAATTAAAAATTTCCTCTTCTCTCATTTTAATAAGTTTTACTTGTATGAAATTTGATCATGTTGTACAAGTGTTTAAGAAGGGAGAAAAGAAAGACAAAAAGCTACAGTTTACAGACAAGCAAGAAAAGCAAGCAAGCTATTCAGCATAGGAATACTTTGTCTCCTTAATGGATTTCTGCTGATTGTACAACTTCATCTGAAGAACAGTAATGAAAGAACAATGTGATACATATGCCTGGTGAGACTCAGGCAATGTAACAAATTACTTTATAGGTGACATTTTGTGCCTTTAAAAGAATATTTTTTGTTTGTTATTGCCTTAAGCTTGTTCAATGTGCTCGATTTACAGTTGACTTTTTTTCTCATGTGTCTTCTATAATAGGGGTTCTTTCAAATAGAAAATAGGGAAGATGCCAAAGCTTACAATAAAAGAGGGTTTAAAAACAAAGTTTTAATCCAAGGCAGATAGGTCCTCACTTTTTCCAGCACTGAATACCAAATGGTTCCTGCTTATTTCAGGATATAAGAATCACAGTTAGTTTTTCCTCTGCCACAGGGTAACTACAATTTTGTCCTAACCCAGTGCACTGGGAGCACAGCTGGACTGCAAACACTGGAAACCACTTAACTGGAGGGTGGCATCACTGTGGCAGGACTGGACAGCTGGCCATCACTAAATACAAGGTATTTGCAAGCAGTTTTACTTTCGAATTTATTTGTTTTTCCTGTTACCCCTTAAAAACACGTCTTTCCACCCAATTTCCATTGCTTTTCAGCCCTTCTCCTGTCCTTGGAATGGTGTACCCTGCCGGATGAGGCAAAGTTCAGTCAGACATGCAGGGCTGGTGCCTGCCAAGTCTTCATCGGGCTCAGCACAGGGCTCCTGCCTTGCACTGTTGGGAGTCAGAGGGTGATGAAACGGGGATGAACGCCTTGCAGCACTTCTCCCCAGCAAAACCATGCCAGAAACTTATATGTAATCCCTGATTTGAGAGAAGGGGTCTTCTCAATCATAAAACTTTTCCCAGCTTTGTTCCAGGAAGCATTATATAGTACAGCACTAGACAGAGCTCAGTTTAGCAGCCTGTAATATATTTAATTTAAACATCTTGCCCACGCCCTTACACCTCTGTTCCACTGAGTGCATTTCCTCCTGCAGGAAGTCCCGTGGAATTTTGTTTGCGGTTTGTCAGTGGGGAAATTGCATGAGAGTAAAATATTTCTCAGTTCTAGGTTTGAATTACACTGTTATCATGCTGTCTGCTGTGAAGAGTTTTTAAGTGGAGTGTTTACCATTAGAGCCTCTTCATGTAAATTATTTACTATTGACAGTGGTAGCTAGTAGGGAACATTTTTGTGGGGTATGGATTTGTAATTACACTGTTAGTTTAAGAATTAAAGCCTTTTTTTTTGATGGCTTACAGCAAGTGTTTTTTGGTTTTGAAACTGTAGGAGATGTACGAGAAATCTGACCTATCATGTTGTCTCTGGCTCAGGAGAGGCAATGTGGAATGAATAATAATAAAAAAAAAGGCAAAGAATTATTTTCTCTAAAAGCACTTTAATCTGAATCCATGGACAGATGGCCAAAGCAAAAAAATTGTTGTGTTATTTTGAAAGGCTTGTGTGGCTGCCTGGAAGCTATTGTCCCTGCAGCAGGGCAGGCAGGGGGAGCTGAGCAAATTCTCCTGGTGAGCTTCTCTGAGAAGTCAGCCAGATTCAATCAGGAGCCAAAGCATAATAACTTAAAAGCACAGCAGAAATACCTTCAACACATGCATTTCCCTGCCACCCTGGATTTACCGTGTATGTAGCGCATGGAATGTTCGCCCAAACTCTGGGCCAGGAGTGGATAAACGGCTGCCATTCCAAAGGCACGGCTCCGTGGGGTCCATGTGCAGGGTGTCTGTGGGACCCGAGCCACAGTGAAAGTTACTGAGTGAAAGGCCAGAATGAGGGGTGCTGCTGGGGGGGAGGTTTGGCACTCGGCTGAGGAGCACCGCTGCCAGGATGCCCTGCTCAGCTCCTTCACCAGAGAGTGTTTGCTTTGTGTTTGGCTGGCCCTGGCTATGATCAGAGAGATGTTTGCCTGGAGTGCCTATCAATGTGTGTAAAACCCACATAAAGCTTTTATAACAAGTTTTGACTCTAGCCTTGGGTCTCAGTATCCAAATGAAGGCTGTGAATAAGGAAGGTCTTAGTGACAGTGGAAGAAGGATTTAAAATATACACCTCTATTAGGTCCTCCTAAATTTATTCTCTCTATTAAGTGTAATACTTTTAAATTATGGTTTTTTTAATATTAATTCGGTACATTATGACAAGATGAAAAAGTTCAAAACAACCTTAGAAGGACTGCTTAATACTGTCCAGCACAGGGTGGATATGCATCTTGAAACAACCAGTCTGAAAGTGATTGCCTTCTAAAAGTGAAAAAAATCAGCTGTTCTCTGAATCAAAGTGCAAATCTTAATTTCTATTTTACTCCCTTACTAAAATAGCAAAGGCTAATGAGTGCAAATGCATTTTTTGAATTAAACAATTGCAATTTTCCTTGCTTTTGGAAACCAGTGCAACTACGAAAAAATGAATTTCAGAGCACCACAATGAAGAAAATATGAAATTGCCTCAGGAGGAAGTCACTGTGCCAGAAATGTATTACATTAACTTACAAACAGTTTGTTGTTGATTTTAATGAAAATGACTGACTGTCTCTAGCCATGTTACAAGTGGGTGTAATGCAGCCACCAATGACACAGCCTGGCAGTGACAGGCTCTGGTGCCAGAGCCAGTCATGGCGCAGGTGAAGCCCCTGCTGGCACAGCTGCCACGTGCTGATTGCTAACTCATAGCTAACCTGGCTGTTAACTTTTACAGTAATTAATAATTTTCCCAGGTATGGTAAAATGGTTCTGATAAATTAGAGAATCACAGAATATGCTGAGCTGGAAGGGACCCACAAGGATCACTGAGTCCAACTCAGCCCTGCACAGGACCGTCCTCAAGAGTCACACCATGTGCCTGAACTCTGGGGACTTCATCAGGCTTGGTGCTGTGACCACTTCCCTGGGCAGCTGTTCCAGTGCTCAACCACCCTCTGGGGGAAGAACCTTTTCCTAATATCCAACCTAAACCTCCCCTGGCACAGCTTCAGGCCATTCCCTCAGGTCCTGTCACGGGTCACCGCAGAGAAGAGATCAGTGTTTGCCCCTCCTCTTCCCCTCACGAGGAAGTTGTAGATTGCCATGAGGTCTCCCCTCAGTCTCCTCTTCTCCAGGCTGAACAGAGTAAGTGACCTCAGCCACTCCTCACACAGCTTCCCCTCAAGGCCCTTCACCATCCTCATGGCCCTCCTTTGGACACTCTCTAATAGTTTAATATCTTTCTTGTGTTGCAGTGACAATGCCAGGCCAAAATGTCTGACAAATTCTATTTTTGTGCAAACCTTACTTTTCAAAGTGACATAAAATAATAGACTTCCTCTATTTTTGTATAAATGACTAAACCATGTGTCATCAAACTGTTGAGTAGATTTTAAGTACATCAATTTTTAATATTGTTTTTATTTTACAATGGTTTTCACAGTGAGCTGAGTGAAAAACACATATGAAATGTGTGTTTTTGTTTAAAAATTCAGATAAATCAAAAAGCCATTTTCCTAGGATACTGTTTCAGGGCAGAAAGAAATGTGGCAACTGAATTACAAACCCTTAACAGTCATTTACTGTAAAAATATTGATACAGCAGGAAATGTAGTGCTGTGAACAATTTTGTTGTAATAGAAAGATTCTACTTTCCCTTTTTATTATGCTTTTTCTCCTTAACAGCTTGTTATAAGCTTTAACTAATGCATTTGAAATAAGCCACAGTCACTTCTTGTTCCTGCCCTCCCAGAAAGAGAATTCCACAGGCACAATGAAAATTTTCTAATCAAAACAAGATTGTGAACTGAGAAAATAATCTTGTCACAAACACTGCCTAACTCAGTCTGGTAAGTTTGCATCTGATTTACTGGGTTTTTAGAGCATGTACTACACTTATGGAGAGATTACTTAGTAAAAAAATGCTCCAAAAGATACCAGAGCCAAGAGGATGATAAGCAAGTTTATGTTTATAATATGCCATGAAGCAGAAAGGCAGAGTGGGTGCTGTTTTCTGGGTGAACACACAGCAATATACTCTACAGATATTATATCTACATAGTATATTGGCAACAGCAGATTAGAGTGATTCCGGATCCTGGGTTGCTTTTTACGTGTAACTAGATCTGCTAACGAACTGAGGAGATTTTCTGTGGTTCAGTGGAAAATCTCATTTGATTATTGGTGATCTAGTTTTGAGATCTTTGTCACTGCCTTGACAGCAAATTTGCAAAGAATTGATTCTGTAGGGTCTTTATGCCAATAAAGCAGTTTACTACCATTATGCACAGTGCCTTTTCCTGTTGCAAGCACTATCATAGGAAAAATACTACAAGAGACAACTGTCTCTGTTGTGGAAAAAAATTCAGATTGCCTTGATGTAGAAAGTCTTTGAAGTTCTTACAGCTGATCTCAAATCCTCTGTTACGTAATACTACAGCCTGAAAAACACTGCACCCAGGGTGGACAGTAATTTCTTGAAGGATGAGATAATGCTGATATTGGGATGAAACAATGGAGAAAATTGTGGTTGTGCTGATGAAATCTGGAAAACCACAGTTTATACAAACTATCTCTGCAGAGAACCGGTGATCTGCTAAGCCACTCACCAGGATGCTGGGCAGCCTGCCTATTCTGCAGCTACTGTGGAAGTAAAGAGAGTTGAAAGTGCTCAGGGCTTCATGACCAGAGTATTAATCAGTGAAAATGGGTGATGCAGAGAAACTTCATCTTTGCATATAATTAGCTGGCATTCAAATTGCTGTCTCTGTGGGATTAGACTCCACCGAGGCAGCTGAGCTGGGCATGGTAATTCAGCACAGTTGCATGTGCAGATAGCAGCTCTCAGATGCTGGCTGGAGTCCTGAAAGCAGTACAACAGTGTTGGCTATAAATAATACAGCAGGGAATATGCAGGCAATGCTGTTTTCAATACTCATGTTACTCTATTACAAGTTTGCTTTGGTATCTCTCCCTGACACAGCTTTATGCTGCTTAGACTTGCCTTTCATGTGCGAGCAGTGAAGCTCATTGGTTTTTCTGTGCTCAAGCAACATGTGGTTCCAGAGTCACAGCTGTGTCTGGGAGGGGAAAGAACAGATGGTCTCAAAGTTAGCATGCCATGTTCAAAACTACAATTAAAATTTTATATTGCTTCTTAAGGAATACAAATACAAAGGAAAAAAAAATCCTCAGTTTATTTTTGTTCAGATGATCATAGCAAAATGAAGACTGGGGCATGGTCTCACTGAAAGACACTGAAAGGAGAGTGCTGACAATGAACAGTAGAGAGGCACAGAGAACTGTGAAATATTGCTCTTTTTGTCATGATAGTATTGGACAGAGAATATCCAGTCTTGGGGTTACAGGCACACTGTGTTCATTCAGACACTGTCTGTGGGCTTGCCTGTGCTTGGAGACCTGAACCCTTGAAGCAGTGATCTTGTAACTCCCACAGCAGGTGAGACGTGGGTGACTGAATACAGGGCTAATGAACACTTACATTGTGCCCCTACAGTTGCCATAGTAATAAACCCTTGTTACTGTTCTCAGATTTCTGATCCATTACAAACAGGAAAGTCACCTGATGCCAAGAGGGAGTGTTTCTGTATATCTTAATTTTGTTGTCTGTTTTATGTTATGTTGTACCTGATTTGGGGAGCTCGAAGTGGGATAAGTCACAGGTGAATGCATGCATACCTGTGTGCCCACGTATATTAAAGTAAATCCTTGCAGTTGGTCAAAAATCCTCTGATTTCTATAAAAACAACATGCAGTCGCATGTACTACTGTACATTGTGGCAGTGGCATTATGATAAAATATAACAATACTGAAAAGAAACTATGCCTTTACCTGATTTTGTAAGCAGTGCAAGAAGAGATAATGGTGGCAACACTCATGTATGAGGTAGGTTGAAACTTGAAAGAATAAGAGTAATGCAAGTTTGTTTGATCAGGCACGTCTATTTCACTAAAATTTTCAAATTATGTTTTTTCCTTTCTCAGCCAAATGTTGCAAATCACTTATTTCTACTCAAAAGCCTCTTTGTAGTCAATAACATCTTGTGGGAACATGTTGTCAGGGAAGTTTGACACTTGAATAAAAGGAAGGGTGGGAGTAGATGGGTCTATGGGTTTTCAGACTTTCTACAAACTTGCTGGTAGCAGCGGAATGTTCCACAGATTGGAGGAAACCACTGGGTTGTATCCTGAGGCTTACAGGGTCAGTGACTCTGTGTAGGCCTCTTAATACATCGGCATAATGAGCTTTTCCTTTTTCATATTAATGCTTTGGAAAGTGTTTCTGATCTGTATTTGCATATGGATGCCAGAAGATGATGCATTAAGTCTGCTAGCCGAACTGAGCACACACATATGCTCAAATGAAGCAGGGAAATATTGCTGTGTCAAAGCCACAGATAATATTACATATGCAAAATTTACCTAGCAAGTTGCTGGAAAGGAGCCATCTCTTGAGTATTGCAGCAATGGGCTTAGCATTTAAGTAAACCAGGAAAATGTATGATTGACAAAAAATAGATAAGAAAGTAACAGGACATATCTTTAAAACGACCTAAAATCTATCTAGCACTGGGAATCAGTTATGTAATGGATTTTGTCTAAAACCTAGTTATTATTATTGTCTCATAAATCTATTTAGGAAAAAAAAAGCAGCTTGAACATGTAACTCACATTTTTTCTCAGATCACCTGAAACTTAAAGATCAGGAGTATGTTATGCAGGCCTTCTGATGATGTAATATGTGTGGTGTGCCACATTTGATTCTGCTGTATCTGGCCATTCTTAAAGAGCTGTTTCTAAAGTGTGTGTTATCACTTCCAGTACACAGCATTGCTCTAAACATTAGTGTGGGATTACTAGACAATATGGTGTGCTGGAAATGGGATTTCTGTTATTACCGTCACCAAATAAGACTTATCTGAAAAGTCTGTTTCCTGATTCTGCAAGGTTTTCATTAATATTTGCAATAAGAAATACACATTTTTTTGTCTTCTTCACAGAGAGAAAAGAGAGTTCAATGAGCATTTCTGTTTTCAAAGAAAAGTTTGAAATTATCTTTAATGTTTCATTCTGGGAACTCTGCTTTAGCAAGATCTAGCTTGAGTATCTTCACAGCTTTAATACCAGAGAGAGCAAGCATGTTTTGCCTTATGAGGGACCAAATTTCTCCTTTAAACATTAGTGAAATTGCTGAATGTCAGCAAAATGTGTGGAGTTGGGCTATATCACAGATCTTGGCTCTGTAAAAGCACTCTTGCTTTCAATGCCTCTTGGTTCCAAATTCAAAGCAGAAGACATCAGGACATGGAAAAAGTCAGGCAGGTGTCATTTTCATATGTCCTTCCACTCACAACTCAGTACATTTTTTCGCACCATAAAGTTTGTGTTGTACATTATTCCTTCTTTGAGCCTGAATCTCTCTCTTTTCTGTGTGAAATATTTCACTTGGTAAAAGTGAAACTTGCTTTCCAGTAAGCTTACTGGAACTAAAATGGATTTAAATTGCTGCAAAGTTCTAAGGGAATGACACTTTCTACTGAATAACTTTTTCAGCCTTACATAACAGCCTTCTGAAAGTCAAAGTTGTGTCTTTTCCCAAGGACATAGTTTCAAAGCTGTCACCTGCAATTGTTATGCAAGGAAAGGAACTAATCAGATAGATAGTGTTCATCATTTGATTTCATACTTGTTCTACAAGCTTTAAGCACAGGAAACCTATGAGAGATTTATTTCATTGCTCACTCACATCTTTACTGCACAGCATAAAGATGAATGTCTACAAAGAGATCTTTGAATTCTTTCTTTCAATTTCCTGCAAGGAAGGATACTGGAAAGGTTTGTAGCACTCCAGGGACTTAATTTCTATATATACTCGAGGGTGACTTCTGATCAAAGATGCCTTTTAAAAAGAAGGCTTGTGAAGATCCTTTGAATAAATGCAAGCTTCCTCCCCCAAGGGCTGGAGAGGGGCAGGAGCAAGTCTGTAGAGAGGGAACTGGACAGTATTATTGGTAGAAGTGCACTGAAAAAAGAAATTCCCAAATAACCTGTTTCCTAAGTGGAAAAGGGCTTTGTTTTAATAATCCAGTACAAAATTTAGTAAAGCTTTGGGAAATGTCTCCATTTATGGATATTGCTGTGACAAACATCCCCAGCCAGCGTGGTTATAGCTGAAGTTTGTTCTGTTTTTTAGTGCAGTGTTTGCAAAGTTTCCATTGTACTGTTTTTAAGGGAACATCAGTGTCTGGGAACTGGAAGCTCCTCCTGAGCTAAGCTTCCTGGGACCATGAATTCACCCATATGCTGAGTGGTTGTCTGATTTCATAATTTGTATGTGTATATAATGCTGACACAATAAAATTCTTTTGAAATTCAATGTCAGTACTGTCCCCTTTCCTTCATGAGAAGCCAATCCATTGTCACGTGGCAGGAGGTGGCCCTCTAAGAGGTGATAACACACACCTTGGTGTGTAACACACCTAGGTACATTAGTATCTTCCCCTCAATAGTATAGTTAAAGTTTCTCCTTGATAATTACTGTCCCTCCTTAATTTCCTTGTAGTGTGAATAGTATAGACACATATCTTAAACTATTTATTGTCAGAAAATATTTGTGAATGGATTTAATTTGAATTTTTTTAAATAGTCTTGATTCATAGGAGCAGTGTCATTCAGCCCTTAAGAAGTACTGTAGAATTTAAGATATCCCAGAATTCCATATATTGGACACAGCTGGATTCCACTTGAAAACAAAAACATTGCATCAGCACTTTCTTCAAATACTATCCTCATTGAACCTTTGTGTGAAGAGGGCCTTTGGCATGGACATTTCATTGTTTAAATGAGTATTGAAGCAAAGTGTATTAAAAGTTGCAGGTAAGTCCTGAGTCTTGAGTTTTGCTCCTATTTGCTTTGTATACAACCCAATTTTCTTCTATATAGGATTATTCAGAAATTACCAACTGATCTCCTTGGCGTGATGTGAGGCATTGCCAGATAAGATAGTGAACCTAGAAACAGATTTCTTGATCATCTCTATAAACATGATGTCACTCCTGGGGCCTATTCTGGAGTCAATCTGCCAGCTTGTTCCAGATCCAAGGCCAGGATGGCTGCAGGGACCCTTTCCTCTGCTCAGGATGAGTGGCTCAGCACAAAGCTGGCACAGGCACCCTGTGCAGCTGCCCAGTGCTAGAACAGATAATTTCCCACCTTTGCCTATGTGTCTTCGTGTGTCAGAACCCAAAAAGGTCTTTAATATTTTTCTATAGAACCATCATTTCTCCCTTGTAACATCATCCTGTAAATGCCAGTGGCTATGTCTCAGCAGGGTCCCCCTCATCAGGGGATCTTCCCGCTGGTTTGAAGAAACCAGAACATTGGTCTCTATATACCCGAAAATGTCCAAAGATAGGAATGTTTTGCCTCTGTCTGCACCAGATTCCAACCAGTGGTTCTCACCCCTCCTGATTTTTCAGCATTCTTTATGACAAGAAGGGATGTAAAGCAGAATGGTCTTCTTGGGGTTCTGTGTTGGTGGTGCTAGTCCTAAAGGACTACAAATTTAACCTTACCTGAATATCTTTTTAAAATTAAGTTTTTTATAACACGTTGAAATATTCCAGCTCTTTCACTGTTTTGGGATGTGTATCTGGTGAAAACCCTTGGGTTACAGAGGGCTGCAGAGACATGCAGAGGCTCCAATTTAGAAGAGAATTTAATGCATTTAGGAAGTCAACAGAGGAAGACTTCTGGTTCCACTGGAGTTAGGGAGCCTGAAATATGTCCTTAAATGTACTCTAGTTATTGAAATAAGGAATACTTCAAATTACAGAGGAGAGCTGTTAAATTGTCTTGACATATCTTCCATCTCAGGAGATTATCCCAAAGAATTATTCAAACTATTTAACAGCATCAAGGTGCCTGTGAGCAGCTCTCTTTAAATTTGCTGCTTTTTAACTACTTTTCCTGATTTTCCAAGTTTGCAAAAGACATTTTTAGTGTCTTCCAAAATTTTTTTTTAAAATACACCCATTACTTTAAAATTAAGTGAGAAAACTTAAATTCTCCCTGTTTGCATGACACAGAACAAACACTTGTGTTTTCCGCTAGAGAAGCTGTTGGGAATAATAGTGTTAACCTTCATGCCACTTGATCTTTAGAAGGAAGGTAAAGAAATATTTTACTATTGGATTTTACTAGGAAGACCTGGGTGTGAGGAACTGAAGGGTAGGTGACCACAGAGCTAGAGAAGATCAGTTTGTGGAGCAGTTTCAATGGCGGAGTGATCGCCAGAAAACTTAGTGGCAGCCAATGCCGCCTTTTCGATTTACCATACATGTATTTTTAGTGAGGTTTGGTTACAAAGTCATCCCTGACAGGAGGATAGCCATACTCCTTTATCCAAAACCTCTGATCAAAATAATTTCAAGGATTCTATAAATTCCTCAAAATATACACAAACACCGATGTTTTTCCATTTATAGTAATTTTTTCTTTTCCAGTTCCATAGCAAATAATGCACGCCTGTGGGTTTCATATCAACTTTTTAGTGATGTGAAAATGGAATCCACAGACTATTTCTTTGCTTGTTGATGAATCACCCCCACTACTTCAGTTTTTCCAGAATGCCTGAAATATTTTTTATTTTTAGCTTTCCTATGAATTTTCTGTGTTCGTGTGCAGTGCTTAGCAATAGAGGCATTGCTCAATATATGTAATAGACGTATAGTCCCAGATATACTAATATGATTAAGCTATAAGCACCTTTTGTATGCTGGAAAGATATTTTCCTTTTTTTTTTTTTGAAGTGGCAGTGTGATTTGCAGTATTCTTCTACTCCTTTCCTGATGTATTTTTTAACTTTTTACTCCATATTTTGTATTTATGCATTCAGTGTTTTCCCTTCTCATGTGATTTACATCATAAGTAACACAGTAGATATCAGCTTCTTTCTCTCAGATGATTTGTCAAAGTTGTTAAGATAACTTTTTATGTTTCTTATCCAAAGAGCTTTCTATTTGATGTTATCTGTTTTTTTTCCTCAATATATTCTCTGTATAATATTTCACCTTATTGGAAATATTGAAGACCTTAAGACGTAGGACATATCTCTCTAAGAATCTGTTCATCTCCTTTTGGTAGAAAACAGGCTTTGAACTATTCTTTATTCAACCTTCTCTACAGCAATTTTATCTAGAATATATTTCTCTTGTTTGATTATGAGGGTATTTTGTTGGTCACTGTCAAAAGCCGTAATAAAGACAAGATATCTTCATGCTTCCCACTCATCCACTTGGCCAATAATTTTATCAAAGAAGGAAGTCGCGTTGAGCACGTTTTTTTTGAAAGTACATGTTAAATGATTCTTATTACCCTCTTGTGTTAACAAACTGATAGATTACTTTATAATTTATTCCACTATTCTTTGGGGTACTGAAGTTAGGTTGAACAGTCTCTAATTTCTTAGATAGGCTGTTTTCCTCTTTGAGAAGGATTTTCTCTTTGTCCTCTTCCAGTCCTTTGGGATCTCATTGTCTTCCAAGCATATTCAGAAATCAGTGCTAATACTTCTGAGACTGCTCTGGCTACTGCTGTGAGTACTCACAGGGGGACATTTTGTCAGGCCCTGCTGAGTTCATTATCTCTAACAGTTAAATAATTTTCCATGTTTCTAGTTAATCTCCTTTCTCCTTGTTACTGTTTCGACAATGATTTTGGTATGATTTACTGAGTGCTTGCACCAGTACGTACTTTGGTTTGAAAGAGCTGCAGTTCTCTGAGTGACTCTCCCAAAGCCCAAGTGCCTGCCAGAGATCCACATCTATGTCAATGACTGGGAGCTCTAGGTTAGATCCATGCCCTGCTCTCCTTTGCTGTCCTGGGAAGAGAAGTGCCAAGCTCCTCTCTGACATCCACAGGTGTCTGAGGTTTCAGGAGCACTGGGCTCAGCACAATACCTCCTTCAAATCTAATCTGTTTTATCTCTCAGAAGAGTGATGGAAGATTTGGTTTTCCTTTAAAGCAAAATTAATCCAATAACTGAGCTGGCACCCAGAGGGAGAAGTCCCAGTGCTCATGCTCTCCACAGCTCTGCAAGCTCTGTCATTTCTTTATGAGGGCCAGTGTCACGCTAGGGACACTCTGGGAGTGCACAGGAGGGAGGCAGAAAGGAATGGCCAGGACAAGAAGGAGCGAGCTTGTGCTGCTCTAGTGGTGGGCAGGAAAAGGAAAGGTTAAGTCATGGTCTCTGCTCCAATGATTATTCCTGCTTCATTTGAGGATAGAGCTGTTAAAATTTAGGAAAGTTTCTTGTGGTAGAAAACATTGGCAAATTTTGTGAAAAACTCATTTTGCAAAGAAGTGTTACAGTGTAAAATAATGTTTTAAATAAAATAATTTTGTTATCTAGTAGCATGTAAGTACTCATTGTGTCATATTTGTCATGCCTTCTGGCATAACAAATTTAGCATTTGCTGCAAGACACATTGGCTGCTGTCACAGGAGATAGCAAAATTGATATAAAGGAGGGACAGCATATGGCAAAAATATCACTTTGGGAAAGGACATAATGCTACAATTAATAATAAAAGAAGAAAATAATCTTTCTGTAAAGAGAAATCTAATACATTTAAAGTGCATCCCTGGAGCAGTTTGCTGTGGTTCCAAGCCTAGGTGAATTCTCCTAGGTGCAGTAATCTCTCAGTGTAATTTATTTTGTCAGGACTATGCCAAGCAGGAACACGTAGTAGACGTGACATAGAATATATAATAAGCTATAGCCTTCCCCTCCTTCTGAAATCTATTTTCTTGATGAACTTTTGTACCAAAGACTTTATTCCTTGAAAAAGAAAGCAGTATATATGCTTAGGTTGGAATGTCAGACTTCTTTCTTGCTGCTGTATCACAGTGAAATATTTTTTTATTTCTGGATTGGACTGGGTCTAATGGCATGTGTCAACCTCTCTGAATTCTGGCTTGCCTATAAATAGAGCTGAAATGGGGAAGTCTCTGAAAAATTACTTCTTTTTGACCAGGGAAGGGGAAAAAATCCCAATGGACATGAATTCAATAAAAAAGTGTCTAAAACTTCTCTCTCTAGAAGACCAGGTGGCTGTTGCCGGTCCATGTAGAAAGTTATTCTAGAAGTTATAGCAAATGAAAACACAAAGCGAAATCTTCTGAAGAGGTGTGTATATCCTATTTCTCCAGAGGTTAAGGAGAGGTTATTTCAGCTCAGGATGAGAAGGAAGCTGTCTTGCTAGATCCTTGCAACTGTTTCCAAGGACTTTTACTTGTTAGAGAACAAAGAAAGTGGGATAGGATAGGAGTGGGTGTTTCGCATCTTAAAGCTCTGAAAAGTGTGTTTGACAGATTGCAAACATGTGAAAAGTACATTTCTGAAGAGCTTTAGTGGGAGGCAAGAGGATTCTCTCAGGCAGTAAATAGAATTTGCTAAAGTGAGTGGCTCCAATAGCTAATCTGTGCTGATTTCCGTGGACAAGCTGCAGTGAATCCTTCAGAAACCTTCACACACAATCACAGAGAATATGCTGAGTTGGAAGGGACCCACAAGGATCACTGAGTCCAGCTCCTGGCCCTGCACAGAACCATCCCCAGGAGTCACACCATATGCCTGAGAGCATTGTCCAAAAACTTCTTGAACTCTGTCAGGCTTGGTGCTGTGACAGGGTGCTGCTCCCTAGGGAGCCTGTTCCAGTGCCTGACCACCCTCTGGGTGAAAAACCTTTTTTGTAATAGCCAACTTAAACCTCCCCTGACACACACTTTCAGGCCATTCCCTTGGGTTTTGTCAGTGGTCACCAGAGAGAAGAGATCAGTGTCTGCCCCTCCTCTTCCCTGCTTGGCTTCTGACATTTGGGAATTGCCTGTTCTTGTGCCCTTAGGAGGTGATGTTTAAAAAGTGACCAGCACTGATGGATGCCAGCATCTGTAAAAAGTTTTTTCCAGGGGACCTAGCTTACTAATTCCCTGAGCAGCCTGAAGTCTGCTCTCCTCATATGCAGAGTTCAGGTTTTGGGCACTTTTCCTCCTCTTAGCAAGATTTTAAACTTGAGCTCTTTGTGGTGTGTCCAAGATCACTACCAATCTCCACTCATGAGATTCAAACTTTTGACAAGTAGAAGATCAAGGAGGGCATTTTTCTGAGCCGGCTCCCTTGGGACCTGTTCCGTAAAGGTGCCATCCAGGTTTTTTAGGAATCTTCTGGCCTGGGTTGTACCAGCTGTGTGATGTTCCCAGTTAATTTCTGGCAAGCTGAAGTCTCCCAGAAGGACAAGGGCAGTTGACTCGGAAGAGTCTCTTAATTCCTCAAAGACTAATTCATCATTGCCCTGGCCAGGAGGTCTATAGCAGACTCCCACGATGGCATCTGCATTATTTGCCTGTCCCTTGATTCTTATCCAGAGGCTCTCAACTGTGCCATTGCCAGCTGTGAGCTCCATACATTCTACCCCTTCTATCACATACAGTGGAACCCCTCCATCTCTCCTGCCATGCCCGTCCCTCCTGAAGAGCCTGTAACCATCCAACAGGGCACTCCAGGCACAGGACTCATCCCACCAGGTTTCACTTATGCCTTATGCCAGCGATGTCAAATCTCTGGGACTGGGCCAAAGCCCGGAGTTCCCCTTGTTTGTCCCTCATGTTGGGTGCATTAGTGTGGAAACATTTAGGGTGTGGTACATTGTAGTCAACACCTCCTGAGGCAGATTTGGGGATCCCATCAGTGCTCCTTTCCTCAAGTTTTGACACAGCATCCCATCACTCATTACTGGCCAGCCTGGCTTTGTAAGGGGCCTTACTAAACTGAAGAGTTTTCCAGTAATGTCCCTTATCCAAGCCCCGAGAGACAGCAGACTTTCTTGTGAGTTGGGTCTGATCTGCATATCAGGCCCTCCATGCCCCTTAGAAAGAAGTCTCCTATTACAGCTACTCTTCCTCCTAACAGAGGCGGGCATGGTGCGTGGTACAGGTGCTGCTGTTTCGGGAGGCCCCACTATCCCAGAAGGATCTTCACCCACCTCATCAGTTGTCTGGCCTTCTAGTTCCAGAAGCTCACACCTGTTGTAGAAGGTTCCATTCCTACTTGTCAAATTCTGAGAAGAGGAGGAATCTTCTTGGGCCTGCTTCCAGTCTTCATCTTTAACAGACCCTTGGCTCACCGTCACTTGACTGATTACCCTGCAGGGTTCTGAGTCCACCTGCTTCTCCACTACAGTGGAGGTTTGAGGCTCCCGAGAGTCTTGAGACCATAGTATCTCTGAAAATAATGGGTCGATTTCTTGTTCATTCACTTGAATACTGTGTAGGGAGGTGGCATCAGCTACAGGTGCACAGAACAAAATGCACCTACAAAGTCATACAGACTGAGGAGCACATGATAGGTCGTATGTAAAGGCTATGCAAGTCCTCCATATGTAGATCCTCAGCTTCACACCAGACACCCCCCTCGAGATTGTTCACAGGGCAGGGAAATCTAAGGCGATTTTAAAAAGACCACACTAAATCAAAAAGAACAAACCTCCCCACTTCTGAGAAGTTAACAACATGGTAAACTTCTTTAAAAGGATGGTTCTGTCTAAGGGATGTGGCAGTTCACTGATATGGTCAGACTACCCGTGGGTTTTCCAAAAACCTGTGGAAATTGGGTGCATAGACCTGGGGTCAACTTATCTTTTCCTGGAATAAATCTCCTCTTAGATTTCCAAGACCTCAGTTTTTCAACAGTTTCTCTGAAACACTGATAAGCTTTTTAAGAAGAGATTGGGAGAGTGAAGAATGAGAACTGTATGAAAATGGCTTTTCTTTCTGCTTCCTAGAAAATTGCATCAATGAGGGTAGGAAAGAATTCTTGTTTATTAGACTTTAATAATATTAATCCAGACTTCAGTTTATGATTAACCATGTTTAGTTCACCCTGATAAATTGATTTGCAACATTTGCACTTTATACTAAGTACTCAGCCAAAAGAAAGTTGAATTTATGCTCCTTTATAATATTTATATGAAAGATTATTTTTTGAGATTTGAAAACTGACAGAATTTATGTCTTATAAATTGAAAAAAAATTTAAAAGTTTTAAGAATGAAAAAGTTTTTTTATTTGAAGAGTGGTGCTTGTTTTCCTCTTTTTAATAACAAAAAAGAATAGTGACTTCCTCCTCCAAACATTTTTTTTTTAACCTAATCCTTTTTAGGAGCAAAGATGTCACAAAACTTCTTGAAATAACATATAAACCATCAGGAGCTCAAGAGAACCTAGTTGTTTCTGGCTGCCCAGAACAACACCTTCAAAGCAAAATCCCCAGGGAGAGCTCTGCTCTGAATAGCAAACAGTCAGACTGGCAGGAAAAACCACTACCTAATGCAAAAGAGCACAGAGAAGGATCCAGTAGAATGGGAATGAAGGGATTTTCATACATTTCTGCTGAAACATCCATATCAGTTTGTACCAATCATATTATTGACACCTAAAAGCACAAACTGGCAACATAGAATGGAATCAAGTTTGTACAGACTTGGTATTCCTCTTTCTTTTTTTTCAAGAGAGGGGTGCAGCACAGAACTGAACACAGAACAAAGAATTATTGACTTCTTTTTTATATATTCTACTTAAATTTCTGCTAGTGGAGTAAGACAAATATGGATGAACTCACACCTGAATGAAGACACCAAATTAAGGCAGAGAGCCTTAATAATAATGTATTTTTCTCTTTATTAATAATTAATAATATATTTCCGCCTACAGAGAATCAAAAGCACAGAATGAGAGACCACACATTTTTTTAAGCATTTCCCAGAGGACCATTTCCGTGCTGTCCAGTGATGGAGTCTGTTCCAGGGTGCTGTACCTAGAGGGATGACAATGTTACACTGAAAGTTGCTGGGATCATTTATGTTTAACTCCATGACTTCCCACTGCTACAAACTGGCAGGGCATCCAGGGCAAGGGCAAGCTTGCTGAAGAGTTACCCAGGTCATGTAGAAATCTAGCTGAACAGAGCAGATTGTGAGAACAATCTTTGGTTTGATTCACAAACACTGCTCTTTTAGGGGTGATTTGTGGAGGGTGGTAAATAGTGCAAAAGTGTATTTCTTAGAGGAACTCATTCACATAGCCACAGCCAAGTTGCAAGCTTGAAGGTGATGGAAAAGCACCCATTACTAGGAAAGATGAAAATAATGCATTTATTTGTCTTCCCTTTGGCAGAGAATTAGATTAATTTCTGTATCTGGGTTTGGATGAAATGTTCCTGCCCTTTGTTCAGCCCAGCAATAACTTCAAAGATTTCTGAATATTTGGCTAGGTACAACAATATTTCATGTCATAAATCATGGATCACATTAGCTGGGCCATTCATGAACTCAGTAAGTAATGACAAATGGAAAGTTAAATTTGGCTTTCAGTTGCACAGATGTAAATCTATTGTAGCTTTGAAATCTACAGAACATTCATTATGAAAAGAAACTCTATTTTCAATATTCCCAGAAGACATGAAAATCAAAGGGCTTCTTTCAGATCACTAAAAACAGCATATTATTTCAGATAAAAGTTTAAGAAATCCAGAGACTTTGTGGGAAAGAAACATGTTTTCTAAATATTTGTGTTCCAAAAAATGTTGTCGTAGTTAAATGGTGGCAAATGTTTTGATTAGCAAATCTTAAACCTGAAGAGGCCAGAAAAGGGAATAAACATTGTTTTGGACATGTTCTGAAATCAGTTTGTGTGGATGAACTGCTACCTCCTAGTTCTCTCTCAGGTCTGGCAGGAAGGCTTTGGTCCAGTCTCTAGCTGTGTTGCATCCTTTTGGAAGAAAAAAATCCTGACCTCATCTGAGAGGATGCTGTAGCTGATGCTCCAGACTCTGTTTGAAGATCCAGTTCTGGGTGAGCATTTTTTCTTGTTTTCCTATAGCAGTAAGTCTGGTTTCTGCTCTTTAATGGGGACCTGCTTATTATACTGATAGTTGGCAGTTGTAGAAGGGGAGACTAAGGATAACTAAAATGAGATGGACAAGAAGGTGATATTGTTCTATGTGAACAGGAAAGAAAATAAAGACAAGATCTCCCTCATCCCTTGGTCCTGGGGTGCCAGAATTATGGTAGCTTTTTCCCTCACAGAGCAGGGCAGGAGTGCTGAACTATGTCTGGTCTTTCTCCAGGCACAAGTGTAGAGCCGACAGAATCTGGCATTTTAAGAATTAAGTCTTAAGCTTGACAGAAGTTTCCTCATGAGTGTCTGTACACGCGGGTCTTGGAGGACTTAAACACACCAGCTCAGAGGAGCAGTCTGGAGCATCTCCTCATTTGAATGCACCAAACACACAACTGGAAAAACACTAGTGGCACAGGAAAGGAGCAGTATCTGGGTGCCAAATGTGTCAGAAGTTACCTTGATACAAAATAACTGTGTTCAGACATATGTACCAAGGATTTGTAAAGCTTTTGGGATGAATGTGGAACACGGATGCTTAGACACCATCAAATGTGGATTTGTGTTCCTGTTGCCTGACTCATAAGGACTGGCAGTGTAAAGCTGCAGGTGCCTAGAACTAGCTCTTTACTAAGAGACCTGCAAGGTCTGCTCTAGTACTAAGCAGTTCTGAGTGAAGAGGGGACATTGGACTGTTCTGGTTCAATACATCTTCTAAGCTAATGCACATTCTTCCTCTGGTGTGTGAATATGAGGCGGTGCCTCCACATTGCTGCGTGCATAGATAGGGATGAAGCTGTCAAAATCCATGTGTAAGAGCAAAGCTGCTTCACTTCAGTGATACTTGGCTCCAGAGCAGAGGAGAAGTGGAGAGGCATTTGAGTTATGCCTACTGCTAATCTGTATTAACAAAAAAGCACTGGAAGCTATTCTCATTATCCTTTGCTTTCTTTTTGCTAATCCTTCACTAGTCAGAAAAAAAAGCAGATGTATTTTGGAGGCTTAAATTTATTCACATCTGTTCTGCAGATTTGCAAGTAGTGAGGAGCATGTGCTTAGAATATTCTCTGTCCAAGCACTGTGTAGATTCATCTATAGAACACCATATCGACCGAATGAATTCCTATTTACCAGGGTTGGTTGAACTGTTACGTCTTTTTCCTCTTCTGCCGCTAGATTATATGTAAAGAGAACAATTTCTCAGTCAGTCAGAACATTTGTATTGGAATTGAACAACAATGCAGACTCTCTCTTGTTGCCAAATTCCTTATGTAAACTGGTAGCAATAACAAAAAAAAGATATTTAACATTTACATCTTCCTGGCACTTTTCTTCTACAGAGCCCAAATTACCAATCAGCCCCAGTTTCTTCAGCTGCAAATACAAGATTAATGATTTGCTAAAAACAACATGAATAATCATATCATCTTCCCACTGCATTTTCAGCATTACCATTAATCATCTGCCATACTTCCTTTTATAGATTGTTTCAGAAGTTTATTCAACCTGATTCTAGTGTAGTGATACAAAGTGATATTGGGCCAAAAATTCAAGTTCAGTACAAAATCCACAAACTGTCAGACATATCTGCATTTCAGACATACCTACACTGTTTATCCTGGCTGTAAATAACTAGAACATCCCAGATGTTTTTGATAATGTGTGAGGAACAGACTGAACAGGCACATCCAAAAGATAAACGGAAAGACTTTACAAAGCTAAAAGAGTACATGAGATTTAAAAACTGGTATCTCTACATTTTGTCAAAATGTTTTGATCCTTCAGAATTTGAATTCTGCTGGCAGTACTCTCAGAGATTCATAAAAAAATCCATATTGTCATATCAGTAAAATATCTGACACAAATATCTGAATTTATAGGTGTTTATTGAATCTGTACCAGAAAAACCTTCTAACTGAATCACACGGTGACAGTTATTTGCAGCAGAAAAGGAAAATGAGTTGAAATACACAGAAAAAGGGAAAGCTGAGCCAAAAAGGGGAAGGGAGGAATGAAATAATAGAATAACAGTTGACTGTGACATAGATGGGTTATGAGCTCAGCTTTGACTGGTCTTATAAGTTTTTTTAAAAAAAAATCCTTTCCCCCAGCTTTCTCCTGTTCAAACTGCTTCATCATGCTATTTCTATTTTTCTGGCCTGAGATAAATTTCAGCTAAAGACTCCTTCAAAACATGTGAAGAAATCCCCTCTGGTGAGGTCTTGAATCATGTGTGTCTTGTTTTTTTCTGGAAAAGGCTGTTCTGCCCAGCTGGCAGGCCTGCCTTCTTTCCTCAGGCTTTATTTCTCTGACACAAGAACTTGTTTGTTAGAAATTATCTAGATTCTGCAATGACTGGGATAGTCTGACCTGTTTTTAGCTGCCAGGAAAGCCTTTTTCTCCATGAGCTAATGCAAGTCCATTCCCAAGGGATAGGCAATATGTTATGACATTCCTGTATTTTGTGTGCTTTCTAAGAACATCAAATCCTCATGGGAGCCTGTTCTAGTGTAACCCATTTTCTATCTTTTTAATTAACTGAACCCTTCTGCCATTGTATAATAATTATCTCATCTTCTCATATATGTATTTTGAATTGAGGGTAGTATTATGTTAAGCTGTTGGCTGATGCTTGGTGATTCTGTTCTTTTCCTGGTGCTTTCCAATTAAGTAATTTTCTCAATCTTCTTTGAACTTCCTCTTCCATGATCTGCACTTCACTTTGATTAATCGCATCACTCCATTCACATTGTTTTTTTTTTAAATCTCCTTTGCCAAAGGGTTACATGATGCCTTCCATTCCCATTTTTCTTTCCAGAAGTCATCATGCTTAGTTCATTTGTCACCATACTCTTCTCATTTTTCTGCCTGACAGCTTGAAAGGTTTCCTCTGGTCATCTCCACTTCACAGGTAATGGTGTTATTTGTATGTGTATTCCTTTAGTTCTGTTGTCTGTATCAATAAGTTCTCCTTCAACTCCACTTCAATTCTGGCAATGTTATGATATGAGATTAAGGTTGTATTTTTTTTCCTGTGATTGCATTAGTATCGATCTACTTTTCAATTTCCCCTTATTTATGTCACCCCAAGTAAAGCTGCTGACATTACAGTGTTCCTGTAGACACAGTGGGACAAGTGCAGGGTGGATATGAAATGGAGCCAGACCTAAGATGTGTAATTTCATGCTCTGAAAAGCTTTGCAAATGTAACCTGTGCAGTATCATGCCTGTTTAGATCTGCATTGTCTTATGGTTATACCTTTTAAAGTAATGCTGTACTATAGGTATTCTTCATGATTCTTTAGCAATTCGCTCAGGAATTGTCACCCCCTCAACCAGGTGAAATGCTTATTGCATAAATGCCTATAGAATACTATAATTCACATTAAAGTGAGCAATTAAGACACAAAATTCTACAGTAGGTTATATTTTTCTCCTTCCTGCTGTTCAAATGGATGACACAGGAAAGAAACACGGCAAAATTCCTATGGCTTTCTGTTCACAATTTTGGTGTCACCTGGAAGCTGAGGATTTTCAGAGTGAACATTATCATCCTGTCTGAAGAAAGCTTTTGAATTTGAAGAGTAAATTATGTAGTTCTTGGGTTTCCCCTCTTCTGGGCATCAGATGTATTTTTTTTTTAATGTGAAAAAACCCAATATTTTTATTGTGCTTTGTTTCTGAATTAGGTAATATAATTTAGAATCTGTTAGAACAAGTGACTGACTATGTGGTTTAGGTCAGGATTTGTGGGAAACAGAGGAATAGAAACTTCCACAGGCATTAATGAGTTTAATTTACAGTCCTGGGAAGAGCTTGGGTTGATATAATGATAAAGGTATACAGACCTTAAGCAGAAGAATTAGAAACATATGTTTCTATAGTTATAAGTAAGAATACGTATTGGGTGATATGGTGAAGGGTTTTTAAGTATAGTAATGTGATTTTATAGTTTAAGTTAAGAAATTAGATGTTTTAATAGAAGTATATGTGTGTATGTGAGCTAGCAAGTTACTGGTTGAGAAACAGAAGCAATGCAGTGAAAAATACCAAAGGTGATAGGTTATAAAGCCAAAACAAAGCTTTGTGTTAATTGCTTATTGGACCAAAAAGTTATAAATTGCCATGTGACTTTGAAACTCATGCCTGTCTTCAGTTATGGTGACTTGTTACTAAATATACAGCCTCTGAGACTGATGCCTGGTTTGATTTTTCAAGTAATAAATTGTGATACCCGTGATGGTCCCATCTCTTTAATAAGGCTCTGACAAGGACTGTCAACACATGTCAGGGAACCAGTTACCAAATGTATTAAGTTCTGGTAAATTAGCCAGAGAGATATCTGTGTGTGTTCTTTTAACACTGAGTTTCTATGCTTTTTGATAAGTATTACCCCTATTTGCATGATGGTAAAGGACCTATTTCACTTTTGTCACTAACAACTCATTGCAAGTAAAATATATTTTCTGAGACCTGTGCCTTGATAAAAAGCCTGTTCTTTCTGTGAAAATAAAGTAGCTGACTTGCATACAATGTAGGGCTACTAATTTAAATTTTAAATCTTGTTAGTGGAGAGAAGAATGTGTTTTGAAGCTACAGTTTCATAATTTGGAACTAGCTAGAGCATCTGTTCTTTGGCAGATAAAGGGCAAGTGAAGTCTGAATCAAAATTACATCAACCATTATTTTATCTCTGTGGTGTTGTTATCCTTGCACGTATCCTCATCACTTCTGTCTAAACTTTTGAATATTGGGACTGACTTGGTGGGAAATATTTTATTCCCGCTTTAGGATTTAATTTGTTGCTTGCCATTTGTTTAGCTTTCTTTCTTCCCGCTGGCTTTAGTCAGCTCTTTTGAAAATGTATATTGTGAAACATATAATTAGTTAGAAGTCATACTACAAAGTGGAACTTCTACAAAGTGCCAATACTTTGGAAAAAAACCCTGTTAATGCACTTATTTTCCTTTCTTCTGCACTGCTTCCTGTCTCTCTGCATTAACTGTGTGAATGGAGGTATACAAAAGCCATAGCAAGTACTGTGTTTGAAAACTCCTGCTTTATGCAACCCAGAAAGCACAGCACAAGAAAGCAGCACATCCCCATCACAGTAATTTTTTTGATCTTGTAGGATCAGTACAAGCCTCTCCTATGAATTCTTGTCCATTACAATTAAGGAGTGCCTAAACATTTTTTCTTGTGTGCTCTCTAAACACCCTTACTAGGGATCTTTGCTGCATAAATGTAGTTCGGTTAGTGATGTCTAGACTAGATTTAATACTGCACAGCTGCTAGCAATGAAGAAAACCTTGGCAGTACCCTTGTCATTCGCCTTAATAAATTCTCAGTATTTTAATCACCGTACTGCTGATTCCTGGGTAGATAAAGTAATAGAAATTAGCTAAATCTCCCATGGTCCCTTTGAAACACACTGGTTTCAAAGCCCTGGCAACAATAATTCCACGCCTAAAATATCAAGCTGAATTATTAGAACTAATCTTGGCTGTGAAATCAGTTGTTGAATCCTCTGTGAGATGCCATAAACTCTCTCTGTCTCAGTTCTTCCAGTGTAAAATGAAATGTCTAGTGCTTTCTGATCATGTGTGTGTATATATATATATATATATATATACACACACATATATATACATACACACACACACAAGGTCCATCATGGTCCCTAATGTTATAAAGAGGATAGAAAAGCTCTTAAATATTTAACATTCATGAATAAACATGGAATTCATCTCACTCAGTAATTGTCTTCCAAAACTTTAAGCACCTAGGATCTCCCAATAATTAAGAGACAGTGAAAGCTTAAGTCTTGCCTGCCCTGGACACCTGTCAGCAGATGAAATAAACTTCTCTAAGGTGCACGTCTCCCCAGGGATAACAGAGGTTACCAGATTAAACTATAATTCCTACTTTTAGAGGCTATACTTGATTCATGTTCATAATTTAAATGGAAATCTCTATCCTGGCTGTAAGCAGAAAGCACTGATTTTTACTTTTGCATGAACCTGGCATAATCAGAGATGATGATATACCAGGATACAGCCCTATAAGTAATTTCTAAATGCACAGGTTTTATAAACTTGGAGAGAAAAAAAAAAATTTTTACAAACTGAATTTAAAGGAAATAAATGCACCCAGTGAAGTTCATTTTTATTTCTGTTCTTGGTCTTTCTGTTTTAATGCTTTCTGGGATGTGATAGCATAACAGAGAAATCTTGCTAAATGTTTTATTTTTAATAACATTTAAATTCATAGTGATGAAATCCCTAAGTATCCTGCCAAATCTAGGAGAGGAGGCAAGTCTGTTCTCCACACTGTTTTACCATCTTTCCCCAATAAAGACAGGTTCTTACAGGGTTTCCAGTCTCAAAAATTCCCAAGAGCTCTGTAGCAGCTGTGTTCAGCAACTGCTGGTGATACCTGGGAGGTGGAAAATGCTCACATAGAGGAGATTTAAGCATAAAAGAAACTCCTGTCCAGATTGGGTGTTGCCTTCTCTTTACTACATGAGACTCTTACTTAGCTTTGCTCTGCATTGTGTTTTATTTCCATCTTTACACAGAATCAGTAGGAAATCCTGACTGGGGCACTCTGAGGCTGAGGTAGCCTTTAGTGATCAGCAGTGGGTGTAAAATGAGTCCATCATCTTGTACCACCTCTGTGCCACAGAGAATATGGAGGAGCTATGGCTCCCCATTGGATTACCACTTGAATCTTCAAGTATTCTTTTATTCAGCAAAAGCATGGTTAAAATTTAGCAAACCAAGTGTGGCATGTAGGCACTCACCTTCTGCTGAGATTAGAACAGATCCACTGCATTGCTAAGCAATGCAAGTCTGTGCCGGATTTCGACTTCTTTATGTGTCACCCTGGAGAACGAAGAGCTATTAGACTAATGATTAGGAGTGTGTTTTGACCAAGTTGTGCAAGAAAAAACTTCTTTTTTTTCCCAGAATATTGCATTGTGCTCAGCACAGGCTCTGAACATGGACATTTGAATAAATGCATAAACAATAGGTAATGAGAAAGAAAAAGACTGTGACTAACTGAAATGATCCCAAGCTGTGTCTGCAATTGTGGCACTATTTGCCGGTTTAAATAATGATGGTTTTGTCACTTCGCTTAAAAATGAATGTATAACCACTTGGTTCAGTCCTGTGTATTCCAAAATCTTTGCAATGAAATAATTGAAAAATATCCTGCCCACATGTGCTGAAGTGTATTCTCTTTGGATGTTTGCTTTCTTAAAGGTCATTCACTGTTGCCTGCACTGGATAAAGAGTTGGATTTGAGGATCTATTTATCATAAGAAAAGGCACTGTATGAGAGAACAGGACCATAACATTCCCTGTTCTGCAACACTGCATACATTTCTGATCACCATGCTTCTGTATAGGTTGTTTGGTGGGAGATCTGAGAACAGAAATTACCACGATGAGAGACCCAAAGAGCCAGAGAGACTGGCTTCCTAGGGAAGCTGAAGAGGCACATGTACGTACCATAGCTTGGACAAGTGATTAATGGCCACTGGGATTGACACAGGTCTTCTGATATTTAATGGGTATTAACACAGAAGTGACAGAACTTTTCAGGATAAGGAAAGTAAAGAAAAGTGTAAATCTTTTGGGATGGGAAAATATTGTGTAAGAGATAGTATATTAGATCTATTGAAGTAATCACTGCCAGTCTACCATTTTCCTAGGTTTTATTTTTATTTTTTACATGGCTGCTAGAAATTTGCTTTAATAACAATAAGAAGAAATGCAGTCAAAGTAACAAGAAAAAAAACCTCTCAATTTTGAGAGAAAAACCTTCCTGACTGGTAATTTTGATGAACTCTCTGAAAAGTAGTAAATCCCTGTCTCTTGGGACTATAGCAGGAAAATGGAAAGATGTAAGCAAATGCACAATAGCACTTTTAGACTGACAAAGAACAGAACTAAATTTGATCAGGTTTATTTTAAATTGTAACAATAATCAAAGCCTTTAACTTTTAAAAAACACCTCACACAGGTCATTAGACAACAGGATATGTGCATGTATAATGCAAAAGACACTAGAAAAGTCAAGCAAAAGAAATAAGCAAAAAGTTCTGCTGTGTTGAGGCACTCCTTTTTCTCTTTGTTCTTCTTCTGAGAACTGTGCCCCAGAGGAAGCAATGGTGTGAAATAACATTCAAGTTCATTCTGGAATATAAGCACCTTCACCAGGACTGGCATGCACTTGCCTGGCTTTACCTACCAGCACAGGATGACACCCTTTTGTCACCCACTTAAACATTTGCAGCATGACTGCAAACAGCCAGCCATAAGATGCAGCATCTCAGAAGCTCATTCCTAGAAAATGTGGGGCAGTGGCTGATGCTACCAGGCTTGGGATCACAGGGTGATGCCAGGGTGCTTGGACCATCCCTTTTGCCCAGGGAGCAAATTTTCCTTCCCAACCTGTCCTGCTGACTGCAGAGACGTTTGAATCCTGCCAGTTGCTCAGAATAGCGGGTTTGAAGTATTTTTCTGCTCTGGCTGGAGTGATGAAGTACAGGGCTACTTGACAGATACTTCTGGACAGCACTGGTTGTAATTTGTACACATTATTGCCACATCTTTTGGTCCTTCCTTCCTTTTTCTACTCTTGCACCTACATTTCTCTGCCTCAGTCTTTTCCTAGATAAACAATCAATCCCTAACTACTTTCTCCCAATTTGTGCCAGTTTTGGGATATTGACGCCCATAATTGTTATTTCTGTTAGCATTCCTTAGATAATCTTAATCTTATGTGCTCTTACTGCTCTGGTCATGCAGACACAGTTGACCTTGCCAGACTTGACTACCCAGCGGTCCCCAGAGCTCCTCTCTAGTTATCTGTGAAGTTTGGCACATGCCTTCTCCTTAACCACCTGTGAAATTCAGACCTATTCCACAGCGCTTTCTGTAGCTTTTGATAGCATCTCACACTGTTATTTATCACATCTAAGGACTTCTCAGGTTGGGTTCATCCAGTGGGTTTTCATGCCCTGTTCAGCTTAGCATCACTGGGGTTCAGTCCAATAGCCCTGGCACCTGCCTACAGCCCACTGTGCTTTTTCTACCTTTCTCTTATTTTGCTTCACTTGGCATACTTTGCTCTTTCTGAGGTTTGTTTCTTTCCCCACTTTTCAGCTTTCTTCCACTTTAAAAAAATCTTTCAATAAATAATCATAACCAAAATTTTAAAAGAGCAACATATTGTGGTCTTAGTCTACGTCTGGCTGTAATTGCTGAAAGAAATAATGAGTCAGAGTCTGGAGTGCCCTGCATGAGCTCTGATGTCATGTGTGATTTCAAATTACAGTATGATAAGGGAAAATGGGTAACAGGCTAAATTTCCTTGGCTTAGTGAAGAAATCTATGACCTCCTGCACTAATGCACTATTATTCTGACTCATCCAGTAGAATGGTCCAGCTCTAAAAGACAAAACACAGAACCAGATCCCTGATGTAGGGAAGGACAGAAAGATTGAGGGTTTGATACATTTGAATGAATAAAATTGCTGGTATGAATATACCTTAGAGCAACATGTTTAATATGTTACTAGTGTCCTTATCAGAGCTGACTTCTGGAGGACTCATTATAGATCAGCCTAGTCCTAGATTCCTCCAAAGGCCTGTAACTCCTTAGGTCTCTCCAAATCAAAATTTCTAACTCTTAAAACCTGAGCTCAGTGCCTCTGAAAAACTGGGTCTGCCCTCAGTCACAAATTGGTGTTTCACAGAGTATCACATACATTAAAAGTAGTCCAGCTTTTGTCAAAAGAATCTCTAAGCCTTTTTATGTTCATAAGAAAATAATAGACAGAGATTTAAGTGCTTACACATACCATTCCTTTTCTCTTCCCTAGAGAAGAGGAATGTCACAGTTGGTGAGAGCTAATGCTTGCAAAATTGCACTATTTCATATAATCTCTATTAGTGTTGCCAAATGTACTTTAGATTTTAAAGGTTTCTTTTTTAAAATAGCACAGACCCTTTGCTTTCTTCTATTAAAACTCAAAATCTAATGTGTGTGTGTGTATGTTTATATGTACGTGCCCTCTTTTAATCAACAATAAAAACCTGCCCTCAGGGCAACACAGGCATTTATGAAGCACACGAGACATGGATTGTGCCCTTAATACTAGATATCATTTGCCAGTTGGGTGAACTTTAACACACACTGTGAGCTGAGGACAAATTTGGCACTTTTTTTGGCCTCAGCTGCAAAAGTGTTTCTACAGTATAGCTGACTTCCAATTTACACAGTGCTGATGTGTTTTCCTTACGATAAAATCCCAGTGCACTAGAAATGACTGGTGTTTCATTTCGGCTTTCCATTCCCCATATTTTCTCCAATTCTTATCAGTGCTGATTGATGCTATTCAATATTTTTCATACTTTCAATGTGATAAAGATCTCTGCCTTTCTTTCCTATTATCACGTCTGGTCTTCTCACATACATTCCAATTCCATTAATAGTAACATTTGAAAAATTCGGTAATGCTTTTTTATTTCTTATTTTTTCTATCTTTGTGTCCTATGAAGATAGCACTTCTCTCTTACTTGCTGCACATTACTGCCAGATTTCTAATGTAGTAATTTATAGTCCTTTCCAGACAGTTAGATGCATCAACTGAAACGTGATTTACAGTTAATGAGGCCAGGCCACGCATTTTATTGTCTGAATTCACATTTTCCCTGTCATCTGTCTTCTGTCTTTGCATTGGGGTACCTTATGCAAATCACCTACTTAGAGCGGTCATAGTTAAAACTTCAGGCTCTTCTGTCCTTCCTCCTTTTGTCCCATCACTTGTAATTTTCCAATGTATTCAATGAGATTTCATAAGAGATACTCCATGTGGGATTTTTTCTCTCTTTCTGCTAGGGTATCTCTTCCTGTCATCTAATGACCTAT
Source organism: Ifrita kowaldi (assembly GCA_013398055.1). Classification (NCBI taxonomy): domain Eukaryota; kingdom Metazoa; phylum Chordata; class Aves; order Passeriformes; family Cinclosomatidae; genus Ifrita; species Ifrita kowaldi. The sequence goes on from VZRS01003565.1 coordinate 657,852, forward strand.
TGACAGAAGTAGTATATTCTTCAGATAGTTTTGGTTTTGGTCCAGTAAGTCCTTCTCTCATCGTTTCCTGTCATTACTCATTGTATTCCCTGACATCCTTCACTGATCTCATCTCTTCTTCTGTACATTTCATGCCAACATAAAGTCAACCTCAGGTCAGAGTTCATACAGTGCTAACTTCCTCCTGCTGCTCCTGTCAGATTCCCTTAAATCTACTTTTCATCAAGTCACTAATCCCAGGCATATGATCTAATTGGGTGGCATATTACAGAGCCTTAAATATACCTAAGCATTACTGAATTTTGCTTGAAAATATTATTTATTTTCTTTGTTTGCTTGTCATAATTCTCTTCTGTTAAGCTCCTATATAAAGCTGCTTACATCTGCACTCTTGTACAGCCCATGCCATTTCCTGTGGCATTGTGCAATTCCTTTCAGTATCACAAGGCACTGTTAAATCTAACTCTCAAATCTCAGAAAATTTTCACTGAGGAATTAATATTAAGGAAAACCTGAATATTTTCAATCCCTGTAAAACATGTAGAATTTTTCTTCTAATTTTCCAATAACTTTTCCAAAACATTTCAGTATTTGCAACTTAAAAAAAAAAGGAAAACAAAAAACAAGAAAAGTAAGAGGAAAAGAAGTCTTTCCTAAACTCTTGTCTTTCTGTTGTATCAATACATTCTTCTCTCCATGCAGCCTATTTCAAATTTTAATAATGGATGCCCTTAAAACATTCAAACATACTGCAAATTTCTTTCAGTGTGATACTGCTGTGTTCTGCTGTGTAATTTACCCAACTAAACTGCAGGCTGCTTGGCAAAGATTTCCTCTCCATGTCATCGTCTGCTGTCTGGTGGCTCTTTACAACCTGAAACTTTGTCAACCTTCTTGTTCTTGAGGAATCCTACCAATACTTTAAACAGGCTTGAAATTTTTTTTGCTATTCGTGCAATTAAAGCAGTTCAGTTACATCCAAATCATGGGAAAAGAGAATGTACATTTGCAATTATAGCTGAGCATTTTACTTTGTAACAATATTTTTTATTAACAAAATCTTTCATAATGCCATTCAGGTGAGTGAATATTTTTGCCAATTTTTGCATACATTTTCTAAATAGATTTATATTTGCAAAACTCTTAACTGAGGAATCTAGATTCTCTTCATTTCCATTTGCTTTCCAGTTGGGTAATTTTCTCTTTATCCTCATCCATGATTTGCCTTTATTTTGATTAACCACGCCATGTTATTCATACTTTGTTTTTAATATCTGCTTCTCAAAGAAGTCTTTGTTTCCCTTCAATCAAGAAACCAAGCATTCTTTTTGTTCAGTAGTTGTATTCTTACTTTTGTTTCAGTCACCTGTCCAATTTCCTCTTTTCATTTACAAACATTTTTATTTTAGTGGAAGCATCATCATTATAGACAAAGACAATAGCAATATGGAAAGTTTTTTGCAGCGATCAAAATAGTATAACTGAGTTAACATGTGCCCTTCTTCGAAATAACTTCCAGTCTTTAAACTTAATTTTGACACGGGAATTCTGTGGCAAGAAAACCAGATTTTTAATTGGGAATGGTAGTGACTCCTCAAATTGGTTAAAATGTCATGATTTGTTCAGGTTTATATGGAACATGTCTTCTGTCTTGTTTTTTGTGTATACAGAAAATCCACATCAAAGGTGATTTTTTCTCCTGGTGCTGCTTAAAATTCAAGGATTTCTTTCTCTAAGTAAAGGTATTTGAGAATCTGTCAGGTCCTGAGTGTTGGAAAAATTTGTTTCTCTGCCAATCTCACAACTGCCAAAGAAAATGGTGGGTTGGCATCCTACTGTGTTAGTACACAAAAAGCCTACATGACCTGCTTACATGCCTGACTGCCTTTGCTTGCTGCAGAAAGTCTGGCAAGGAGCCCTAGATAAAGTTACCATCTGCTGGGCCTTTGCATTTTCTTAACAAGGCTCCTACCCCCCACAGCCAAGCCTCTATAGAGAAATCAGAGTTGGACAGCACCACGCTTTGGCTTTCCATGTCAGTGTCGCAAAATGAGACCACTGATGGCACAGAAAGGAATTGGGATTTTGGCAACAGAGTGAGAGTTCATGATGTTTGGCACCGAAGCATGTGATGAGGGTCACATAATTCAAAATAAGACCTCCTAGTAATGTAGCAACTGGCCCAGAATTTGCTGACTGGTTGTTAGTTATTGAACTATCCCAAACTGTCTGACCAAAACCCTACCAAATGGGTCCTCAGCTGCTTGTCCCAGATGACTAATGGCAACTGTTTTTGAAAGGGGTCCAGGAATGTCTTTGTAGTGCCTTTACTTTTCCACAGCTCTAGCCAAGTGACTATGTACCAAGAACCCTGAAACTCTTAGCCAAAACCTCTCCCTCCTGGTACATCTTCCATAAACAAGTTCTCTGTTGGATTTCAAATATAGCTGACACTGAAATACGCCAGAAAAAGAAGCTTGAGCAGAAGAATTCGTTGATTAGAAATTCTCTTAACATCTTTAAAAAATATAGCTTCTTCATTGTTACCACTAGTACAAATAAATAGGGAGGAAGGGAAAAATGCAAACTCCTTATTCAAACAGCAAGAGGTAATAGCCTCTGAAGTCAGCCATGAATAAAAAAATTAAAAAATAAATAAAGCACTCCTGGTGTCTGTTCCTCTATTTCTCTAAGTTTCCAGAGGAATATAAGGAACACAGACTAGATATTATATTCTGACATAAACTTTTAGAGGTGGCACCTCTAAAAATTTATTTTTCAAATGCTTTTGTTTGGGAACTTGTATTTAATTTTGGTAAATAAGGAGAAGGTCAGTAATTTTACAAAATCAGCTACTGCTGAAAGGGAAACCACAGCAAAGGTTCATTTTCTGAACAGAGATCTGTCTTATTTCTGTTATATATTGCAAATGTTAATATTGTGAAGTTTGTAACAGGAGAACAATATTATTCTTTTGTCAGCAATGCCCTGAACCACTACTGTCTGAAGAACATGTCAAATAAGATCCTTGACTAATTTAATCAGAATTTTAGTCCTCAAATATTGTTTAAGCACAAGTTTTATTCATATTATGAATTTTAATGATAATCCTTGCAGCACAATTCAGAGACTTCCCTTTAAGAAAAAACTTTCCTTTCTTCCTTCTGTGATACGGTTGCATCTACCACTTAAACCAAAGGAAAAAGAAATATTTAAAATCTCTTCTTCAGCATAGCAGAAATCAATGTATCTTGACCCTTGTCTGTCTCTGAAGTCCCAAGAAGGTGTCCATAGAAGTGACTAAAAAACCTGGAAACTAGGAAAGTCTGCAACAGACTTTCTTGCTATTTCCCACACGACTAATGTGTCTATCAAGCTAGTAAAGCAATTTCATTAGCTTTTCCTCTCTCTCTCAATGGAAATATTGCCATTTCCTCTTTAACTCTTTTGGTTTACTCTTTGCTTGGGAATTTGACCTGTAAGTAACTTTGACTTTTAACAAGCACTTTTACGCCACTATATATACTTTCTCTCTCCAGATGTCAAGTTAAAATCTTGGTCATTTCAGGTGGAACATTGGAATAGGTGGAAACAAGCAATTTTCTTCTATTTTATAGTTAGTGGTATGCCTTTCTCATAATTCCTCTCCTTGGTTTGGTTACCCGCCATTCAAACATGTATTACTGTTCTATCCACTAACATATGTACGTCACTCTAATTTTTTTCCTCTGCAGGCTTCATTTTCATGCTAAAACAAATGCAGTAACCAAACAGTTATGCTCCTCTCCACGCCTCACTCTCATCTCTTCTCTTAAATCTTCTACCTGGCTGCATCAGAGAGCATTTCTTCAACTCAGTTCCTGGGGAAGAATCGAGAACTGTGAGTTAGGTGGGAAGCTGTCTCCTACAGTTTAGGAGAAAAGGTAGAGACACCAGGATGGGACTGAAAATGACCAACTGAGTGATCCATCCAGAGCAAGTCAATGGGAAATACAGAAAATGGTGAGTTTTCTGATTTCATCCTACTTATTTTTGGGCCTGTGGCTTTGGATAGGGACATAGCAGCATAGACTTGTAATGTCTTCTGGTAACAGATCCAAATAATGGTTCTTCCCATGAACTGAGCAGTGTTTATTATTATTTTTTTACAGGAAGAGGAAGATGCATTACTTATTTTCTGTAGTAAAGTGTAGTTACTAGGAGCGTTCTGAAAAACGGAAGAAAATTCAGTATAGTCAGGCTACTGCAAATTCTTTATATTGCATTTTGAATAGTTTCCTTAATCCTCTGTCTGGATCTGCCCTTAAGACTATATGTGTTTTAAATTGTCATTTTATTGGTGAGAAAGCTGGAATTAAATTAGCTATCTACAACCTTTGACTGCCCAAGTCTTTCTTTTGGTGAAGAACATGCCTCTGATAATAAAACGTATGTTGCTTCTCCAGTGTTTTACAGTTTAACCACACAAGACACATTGAACTTTATCAGTCTCATCTAATCATGATATAGGCAGAGATTTGATGGATTAGAGATTTAAATTAAAGATTTCTGTTGCGGTGCACTTTAGCCTGCCTGGGACCCGCCTCCTGTCCCTCCAAGATTTGCCATCCAATGGGCAGATGGATCCGCCCAGAGGGACGGACTGTAGGCGGATCCTCAGTCAAAAGGCCTCACCCCTCATGCCACTCTAAGCCTGTCTCCTCCCCCAGTTCTAGAGAGTTCTTTGTTATTAAGTTCCTTATTGGCTAAGCAACTCATGTTTATGTATGCCTTCTGTTCCATATGCAATTGAGTTCTGGAAGGTTCTGTCCTATTTGGTTTCTGATTGGCTCCCTTGGGTTGTCTCCTCCCTTCTGGCTCTGTGGTTGGTTGTTTGTACCTTAGTTCCTCCCCTTTTGTTTCTTCCTATTGGACATTGCTGTAAACCCCTCCCCTTTTTCTGTGCCTTAAAACCCTGTGTTCGTTCCTTTGTCCCTCGAGATTCTCGCCCCCACCATGATTGGACAATAAATGCTTCAGTCTGCTTTAAAGAGAATCTCCCTTCTCTCGGTCCTTTGTCTCCGCCTCCTCGCCGCTTTACCAACGACCGCAGCTCGACCCGTTCCACGGCGGTGCATCCTTAATAATTGAGACATTCGGTCTTTGGCCGCGATTGCAGTCTCCCGACAAGGCCACCGGGTGGCCCAGGGGTCAGGTGACTGCAGATTTCCAGTGCATGTGTGGTTGTATATTTTTTTTGCTTATCTTTCCAGTATTTAGTGGGTTTGAGAGAAATTCTAAACCTCTGATATTCTTTCAAGATAATTGAGAAAAAAATGAATGAGAGAAATGTAAGTAAGTGCCACTGACCTTTCCCTCTTTGGTGTTTTGTTTGTTTGTTTGTTTTGTTTCAATCATTCCATAAATCTACTCAGACAAATTCTTTCGGTTCAGAAGTTTCAGCTGTTGACTACTATGAAAAGGAACACTTCATAGGTAGGCAATGAATCACTTAAATTTTCAAATTGAGAGTGACTCTCCAAATAGGTGCTGATGAGCAATCTGAACAGCACAGGTTCTGTAATCATCACTCTTGCTCAGTTGTACCTCACCTTGCAAACAAGCATTTGAGAGTGAGGCTGCTTATGGAGTAAGGGTTGATTTTGCAGCAATGAGTTTATCATCATTTACTTTCATCATGGGTTTTAGAGAGTGCTTTATGTCTTCCAAGTAATGCTATTTTCAATCCCACAGGACAGACAAAAAAATATAGCCTCTGTCAATATTTGCAAGAAACTCTCAGTACTTACTGACTTCAGAAGAAGATACATGTTATTTTATGTTGACATTTGGTTTTCATCAAGAAGTAGGAAATGTTTTCAAAAACGTTGGTCATGAAGCAAAAAGCAAGTTTTTCCCATTCATTCACTTTAATGTTATTTTCTTCTTCGCCACATCCAGTACTGTCCCAGAAGCACATCCTTAGCAAACTTTCAAAGCAGTGTGGCAGTTTCTGAATCCTCATTCATAATATCACTACTCACTCTAAGAGAAAGAATTACATGTGACTTTCATGCAAAATAGCTGGTTGTGTCTTTTATGTCAACAGAAACACGACAGCAATAATAAATAGGATGCAATGCAGATAAAAGTAACTAAATTGCTTAAAAAGTCACATGTTGGCTACACAATACCTGGTTGCATTTCCCAGAGAGCTGCACATGTGAAGAGGAATTTTAGCTCCTATCTGTTGTTCAGTAGGTGCTAAACTCTCAGATTCAAGCTCAGCAGTATGTCACTGATAAACGGTATGCAGACTGAAGGAAACCATGTGTATGTCATACCTGTCTAAATAGGTGTTATGCCAAAGTAAATAAGTTATTCATAAGTGTACAAACCTTTTGAAAATACCCTTCTTTTCTCAAGGACATTGTCATTTATGTGTATTTCCCTTGTAAACACCCAATTCCTTCAAGCACACTGAACTACCTTTTCACCATAAGCATAATGGCATCTGGACTGCTGGAGAGAGTGTATTTACTCAATCCTTTTTCTTCTTTTATATATATATATATATATATCACATTCTGATAAAGGTGATGTCTGAACTGAAACAGATGTACAAGTTTCAAAAAACTATATGCCCATCCATTAAAGGAAAAAATATGGTTATCAGAAGTTACTTTGATATTTTACCTGTGATTATCACAAATCACAAGAGGGAAATTGAAAAGCTTTGCCTGCTGTTTAGTGAATAAAATTTCCTTTCTCTGAAAGTGAAACCTTATACACCAGTGCCTACTTGATCATGAATAAAAGCAATTGAAATCTGAAATGTGATCTCAAACGTAGAATATTATATAGTAGCTCTTATGCTTATTTCAGAGCACATAAAAATGTAACTGAAAGAATGCAACTTTAAAATAATGCAATTTTTCTGTTCAATTGATAATTTTCAAGTTATTTGTACATAAACCTCTGTGCCTAAATGAAAGCTCCAACATGGTTGCGTCATCTTCTCAAATGATAAGCTATATAATGGAATTATACATTTGTCCTCGATGATAGAAATAATCTTCAATTTGGGCATGTAACTATGTGCTCAATTAATTCAGGACATGGAACTGTCCCAGCAGGGCTGCAGGCTGGCTTAAACCCATTTATTTTAAACAAACAACTATGTTCCTGCTAATATTCTTTATTGCTTTGGTTGAAGAACATCTCATCTCTCCTCAACAAACAGAAGTGACAAAGTTTGAAAAAGCCCTTCCTCTTCCACTATCTAGAGAGCTCTGCCTGCAAGGAGAGGGCAGAGTTGTGCCTTAGGGCAGAGCACTGCCTTTGCAACAGATTTTAAGCCATGGTTGACTTCAAATCTAAAATTTAGCTTTGCAGTGAAATAAAGCAAGCCAAATGGGAGTAGGTGGTGAGGAAAGAGCCTCACAGGTTATTCTAATTGAGAATCTCAAGGGTTTTTACCTTTGCTCAAACTTAGATGTGATCCTGGTATAAGCTAGCAGAATCACTTAGTTAAAAAGGGTAATACTGACTTCTCCAGCTGAAAATCTGATCTGTAGTGTATTTCCTGTCTTGTCTCTCTTGAAGTTTATTGAACTCATTGACACTCAGAGAACTAGAGAAAAATAACTTAATAATAGAAACTTTTCTGCCTCCACCTTTAATTTAACAGAAAAAAGCTAGAAGTTTTCTTTTTCATGGTGTTATGGTCTGAGAAGTGTCCTGCTGGGAATCTGCCCTGCAGCTTGAGAGTACAAACTTTGGATTTTTAAAACCAGCTGGTGTATCTGGCCTTGCTACTGACCTGTATGTTTGAAGTGTGTGCATATTAGTTGAGGCTAAACTTTTGTTCACAGCGAATTAACACAGCTCAGAGAGAAATCTCATGCTGTCTTACTGACCCAGGACAGCATACTGATGGGAAAGCTACCTTTTTCTGAAAGCTAATGGCTGTCTTTCAGCTTATTTCTGTCATATTTCATATCGCTATTCTTGCAAATTAACTGATTTTTTTTCTTGTATAGGATCTTTTACACAGACCTATGAACTCAAATGCATCTTATTTATATTTATAACAGATTTTATTGAAAAATGTTTTGGTTTGTGACATTGGTTCATATTAAATGTATAATTTGAAGTTATTCTTGTGTTCATGAATGACTATTGTCCATATAGTTGATGTCAGCCTTAAATATAATGGACCCTAATGCTGGATCAGGAAATAACAACAGTGCAAGGGGCAAAAGATGCAAAATGTTCTTGTGCATCTCTCCAGCAACATGGTGAAATGAATGATTAGAGTCAAAAGTGCCTCATGGACTGTGGGTCTCTGAAGAACTTTGGTTATGCAGCCTTGACTGGCATTTTACTGTACTCTCTCCCTGTCTTGAAGAAAACCTTGCTTTGCTGATGGAAAGCTACAGTTTACGTGTTGGTGGGATGTATCCTCTGCTCATATGGGGTTGCTGTCTCATGCATACTCTAGTTCCTAGAAAGCTGATCTCTCCAGGGCTTGACTAGGACTGGAAAATCACAGCTTCTCTCCAAGAGTGTCTGTGTAGTTTATCTGCCCAACAAAGCAACAGATCTGCTTTTGATGTACCCTCATAATGCATCAGCTGCCGTGGGCTGTCATGAGCAGCTCTGTCCTGCTCCATCAGGGAGAGGTTGTAAACCAAGCTACCAGTGCACAGCCCCTGCCAAGGCTGACAGCCAGTGGACAGCTAATGCCTATTGTGATGTCTTTGCCTTGTGACACCTGTGCATAGAAAGAAGCCACCAAGTATCACTTAATTGCTCTCATCCTCACTTGCAACACCCCAGTCACCTACATTCTAAAGCAGACCATATAACCAGGGAACAGCCACATCTTCTGGAGAAGCAGTTATGGGAAAAAAGAATTTTGTAGTAGGTATTAATTTTATTTGAGAAATACAGTGTGGTAATGATAAATGTTGTTGTGTGTAAACAAATTCTTCAATTAAACTAATGGTTTAAGTTATTTTTATAACATTAAGTTTGGTAACTACTGAAATCACAAAAGTATCTACTGGCAAGTCAGTAGAGGTTCCTTTTATTCACAGTGATCTAAAACAAAAACATCTGCTGCTACTGTTCTTGTTCTTTATATGTTCCCTTCTAGGCTGCATGGGTTTTTTTTTGCTTTTTGCTGAAACACAGCCTGTGCTGAAGACCATAAAATAACAACTTAATTGCTGTGTTAATGTTTTTTTGGATCCCACTGAGTTTCTTGGGCACCTTATGAGCCCGATCAGAATGTAGAAATTTGGCACACCATACTTGTGTGAAATGCCTGGGGACAGGAGAAGGATGGGATGAAAATGTGGAGCTGATGAACCAGAGAAGAATCAGTTCACCAGCTTGAAGGCAAAATAAATATACTAACTGACAATAAGTGCTTTCTAAATAGTTTGAACCAATTCAAATGACAGCCAAATAAACAAACATTAGTGTTGATAAATGCTGAGGAAAGAATAATTTTTTTTTGTAGGAAACCTCTACAAAGTGGGGTGAGTGCGCTGAGAGGGGGTGACCTCCATTCCTCCACCCTTGCCTTGGATTCTTAGCTGATTCTTTTCTACAGCCAATAAACAGTACCTCAGGTGAGAGAAACAGAAAATGGGAAATTATTTTCTATTTTAATAGCAAGAAATTCAAAACTGAGCTTCCAGGGAGATTACTGCTTTTCACAGGTGGTTGAAGCCGCTTGGCTTGCAGCCCTCATGCCTTATACAATCCAGGGAGCTGCAATTGCATAAAACCTAAAAACACACTGCCAGTCTTTTGGTTTCATTACAGCTTGGGTTTGATGGCCACTTCACTTTTTTTTTTTTTTTTTTTAATTTTTTTTAGCATTTTCTGTATTTGGAATGATGGATAATGACAAGTAGGATATCAGTGTGTTAAATCTGTTTGCTAAACTATTACAAATATTTTTTAAACTCTGCACTATTTACCAATATTCTTTAGATGATATGTACAGATACTGATATGGGCAATGTAGTTTGTTCTCTCTTTGTGTTTGTTTTTGTAAAAACTGAAAGGATTAAAAAGATGTTTGGAATTACATTATTTGATTAATGTAGGGTTAGTACATTTTCAGATCCACTGCTTTAATGTATTGCTAAATAATAAAAGCAAAAGATGTACTTTCAGTAGACTGCTAGTATTGCACTTCCAAGTTATCACTGGTTTTACTTGAGAGTATAAAATCTATCAGATATGTAAACATCCTGATAAGAAAGTACTCTTAGAGAGCTAAAATTCTGAAGAATTTAATTTAGAGAAAACAATTCAAGTCTTGTGTTGACACTTGCTTTTCTAAATGGATGTTTTTCTGCTTAGAATAACTAGGGAAAATACATTTAAGTTAACAAAATCCTAGTTACATAAGCACAATGAAGGAAAGGAAAATACATGCTAATTGGGAATGATAAGGATTTATTTTTTGTGAAAGGTTTTGAAAATCTACAGGAATAAATTCTTAAATCATTAGGAATATATATGAAATAAGGAAGTTTTTGCAATTAACATAATTCTAATGTTACTCAGTAAAGACAGAAAGGTCTATAACTTCAAGAAATTGAATCTCTTTTACCCATGTGGTAGGTCTGGGTTGTTATCCAAATTCTGCCTGAAAGGAATCATAATTGATACTACTAGCTAAAGAACTGATGCACTGATATACAGGCATGTCCCTGGATGGTTACTCCATCCAAATGAACAGATGTGTTTCCATATCCTTGATGAATTGTTTCTCAATACTGCATTAATTTGTGCATATTTGTTCCTGAAGGAGATCCACCGAAGGATATAACATATCCTAACATATATATTGCTGCTAGTGTTTGTCAATTTTCTTTCTCCATGAAATATACCAGTTTTTGTTGAGAAAAATAGCTCTCATAAGAACAATAAAGCTCTCCATGCTCCATAAATGCTATGGTGAGATTCTTACCTTTTTTTGCAGCTCAGCCTTCGAATTGCAACTTGGTACCTGGCTCAGAAAATTTACAGGTTGAGATTAAAAATAGAAAAACACTGTCCTCTTAGGATGGAGTTGGATTAGTGTTAGCACCTCTCCAAAGGGTGTCTTCTGTCTCTTAAGCAGGATAGGCACTTCTCTGATTTTTATATCTCAAGAGAGCACAGGAGTTTGTAGTTTGGGTGGTGGGATCGATGTGGACACTGTAACTGATTTCAAAGCACATGACGAATTTTTGACAGCTCCAGCATTAAATATCAGTTTAAGATAGTTGAATGTTCTAATTCTTGAGCAGGCAGGTAGGTATTCACTCACAAATGAGCTTTTCTTCTGTTTTAAAATAATCTGATGTAGTACCTTAGGGTGTATAGGTCCTAACCTTTCTTCACTAACAGGGAAAGGAAATTAATTTAAGGCACATTCATGTTTTTGCAATATCATAAAATGCTAAAGTTCAGTCTTTAGTCATTTGAAAAATCAAGCAAAAGGATTAAACTTTTAGTATGACCTTTTATGTGATTACATCTGCAGCATCAGAGGGGACAGTACTTTATCTCACTGAAGCATACGACCTCGAGGACCTCTTTCACTTGTGAGCTTGCTGCTGAGACCTGTGTGTTACACTGCCTGTAAAAATCCTGGGAGAAACATTCCATTTTCTTTGCTGCCAAACCTTTAAGTTATCTATTTGTCATGTACACAGAGAATTCAAATGTGTTGGAGAAAACATGCAGCCCACAATTTTAGTTGTGTTTAGTGCTATTATGAAGCAACCAGTTTAGAGAGATTTATCTTCATAAGCTACTCCCTCTTTATCTATATGGCTGTGATTTCTTCATTGCCAGTAGAAGACAAATCATTAAGATAAAAAACCCCCTTTGTATGTTAGGATGACTGGATTTATTTAATGCTAAATCTCATATTTGAATATTCTTATTTACTAAGAACACACTGACATCAAAAACATGTTCATGATTTTTCAGTCTGTTTATGAATATTTATTTTCAGGAGAGTTGCACTAGTGTGTTTGCCAGCATTATGATTTTCACCCAGGGGTACATATTTTGAAATCATCAGAGGAGAGAGTGTCTGAATCCCACTAAAAGCAAGAAAATAATTGCTAATCGTTATTTAGGTTTGATTACTGTACCCAAGGCACAAGCACAAAAGAACATCTTTCTGAACATTGAAGAATTTGGTCAGAGTTGACAACACTGACTCTCAAAAGCAGCTCCTGGGCTCATCCCAGTAAAGCTTCATTCAGTCACCTGGAGCTTTCATGAGCAGGACTTAAACTGGAGTCCAGCACTTTCTCTATAACTTCAAGAAATTGAATCTCTTTTACCCATGTGGTAGGTCTGGGTTGTTATCCAAATTCTGCCTGAAAGGAATCATAATTGATACTACTAGCTAAAGAACCAATGCATTGATATACAGGCATGTCCCTGGGTGAGCCAGCCAGCCTGTAAACAGTGGGGCTGCGAAACCTTTATTTGGACTTACTTCAAAGATGCCAAGGTTTACTGCAGCCCAGAGAACAAAGTGAGGATCTAGCATTTCTAACCCAAAAGGAAGACAATGCATTAAAAAATAGTCTTATTACTTTGAGAAATAAAGTCTTGAATGTTCTTTATACACAAGCATTAAAGAATGGAAAATGGATCTTTTGCTTTGTAGGTCACCTTTAAGACCTCCGGCTGTTAAAGAGAATTTTCCCTTAAGAAATTACAGATCTACTGCATTTTAATGGCTTGTTTTCAGACAAAAGAATTTTTCACTTTGATATCAGTTGGAATGCATTGGCAAAATTGTTACTGGACAAAGACAGCAAGAAGAAACAGTATTTAGCAAAGTTGTTGGCTGGAAAAAGCATATAAAGGTAAAGGTTGTTATGTACGTGAGGAAGATGAGAGGATTTAACTAAGTTTCTTTTTGCCGTTTGATGTCTGCCCGGAACTGTATTGGGAGTACTGCCAGAATGGAGTCTTTCAGACAGGCTTCTCTTCTCAGCTTCATGAGTGGGAGGTTTAAGCCTTGCTTCCATGACCATTATGGATCAAGGTGTTGAGCCCCAACATATATGCAGGAAGGCCTTATGGACAAGTTGGATGTTTCACAGGGGCTGCTTAACCCCCTTTCCTAAAGCAAGCTCCTAGAGTTAAGATGCATGGCAAGGACAGCATTTCTTTGTCCTAGAACCCCCGTGGGGGTCAGGGCATAGTGATTTCCTCAGGATCATAGACGAGGAAACGTGGATAATCAGGGAATTGCATGGAAATCTCCCACATCTGTAATGGCCCCTAAATGTAGTTTTTCTTGTCATCTGACTGTATTTATCAGCTATATGTGGCTCTCCAGGGTAGAAACCACCATGCTCATCGTGCTATCAGCAGTGACAAAAGGAAAGGATAACCTTCGAGACAATCCTTATTCTTCTTAAAACAAAGACAACTCCCTCTTTGCCTTCTGCAAAAAGAAGCTGATAAATATGTCTTTTTGTCCTCTTTCACTCTGCTTATTCAGAAGCATGTAGGCACTGAACTGATATCATTCTGCAGTGTTTTAATATAACTGTTGAGGGCAAGGAGTAAAAAAGAACAACGACAAAAAAAGCTTTTTCTTCAGTCGTTCATAACAGTGCCAAAGGCGAGTTCTGCTTTAATAACAAAAGGAACACTTCTGCTGCCTGTTGAAGCAGAAAGAATATATTGCTGAAGAAAATAAATCAATGTAAATTATTTTAAATGTCCTGCATTATATTACTCTAAGTCAGACAAAAAAGGTGAAAATGATGCTGTATGAGGTGGAGAAAGGATGTAGCTAAATGCAGAAAGGCATGAATTATTTAAAAGCTAATGGATGACAGAAACAATTCAACACAGTTGCAGATGACTTATGATCGAGAATTTGCCTTACAAGCTTATATAACATAGAGAGAAGTAGTTGTGTACTAACACAGGAAGGCGATGTGAAATGATAATGAATTAGAAGGAAAAGGATAGCAAATGAGAAACCAGCATCTGTGCACTGCAGCTAACTCCACGCTTCTAGCAAGTCACCACTTTTGCCACAACCTTTTAAGCAGAAGACACTGATGGATCCCAAATTCTGGGCCTCTGAGGCTCTACTAACCTCTGAGTGATATATCTGTAGGACTCCATAGTCCAAAGAAATCCTCCTTGATAGAGGATTTGCAGCTGCAGTGTAGCACTGGACTTTCCCCCTGTGTGTGATCTGCAGTCCTTCCTCATCCCTTCTCTGGCCATTGGAGGTGCCATAGACAAGTGGACAAAAGGGGGCTTTGTAATTGGCTGTAGCTTTGCTCTCTCTCAGAGGATGAGGACAAGAACCACTCTGCTCCATAGCACACTGAAGTGTTACTGCTGCTGAATGACTTAGATGCCTTGAGCTACCTGGGACTGTTTCTGCCAGGATGCTGCAGTCAGCACATACAGCAGGTTGAGTGAAGTGAAAAAATTGCTGTGGTAATAAAGTGCCCATAAGGCTGCTGCAAAATCACTCACACAGCAGTTTACAGAGTTAGGGAGCTCTATCCCATCAGGAGGTATGGGAGCTTCCCCATTGCCCCCAAAACACACCTTCAAAGCCACATAATCCAAAATTTTCTTATGTTTATCAAGTTTCAAGTGACTGCAGTACAGCTGCTTAAACAACACGCAGCCTAACTAAACATGCCAGCTTTGTTATATCTTAGTGTGTAAATAATAAATTGTTAATAACTGGAAGTTTAGACAGCCATGTGTAAGTTAACATGAGTGATGTTACAGCATAGCAATTTTAAAGAAAGCAGTTGAAAAAAACCAAATATCATCAGGCAGATCAGAGAAGACTAATTAGAAAGGAGCTCTTGTGTCATATGCCTAACTAATGATAGCAGCAGAAATCATAAAATGTAAAAAGGACCATAAAATGGCTCAAGGATACTCTACCCAGCAAGCCTATCCCCTGTGCAAAGGCTGTCAGTAAGAATGAAACTCAACTAATAACATGCATTTGTGTGCATATATATGTTTGACTTTGATGGGTCTATTTATCAAGCGGAATAGCGTGAGGAGAGCAGCTGCCCTTAAGTGTAATTAAAACTGAAAAGTTGTGGTTTATTTATGTCTAAATCACTGGCCTTAATCAGAGATTTTAGGCAATATGTAACCTATAGCTCAATGAGATTTGCCCCTGTGACTCAGCTGTAAGGAGTTGCCCTTGTTGTAGACCATTTTGTTAGGGAGAATATGAAATGATGTTGCCTACATTTGTCTGTCTGCTTTAGATTGTTGCTCAGGGGATACTAAAGATGAGGAATGGCTAGCTTGAACATCACACTGATTTGATTTGTGCAGTTTTCTTCTTCTGAGATGTGCACACTTCTTAACTTCATGTTAAATCATCAAGCATTTGTCTGCAACAGACATTTTTACCAAACTGTCCCTGTGCTCTCAGCAATCACATTAATTGGAGTGCAATAGCAGCGTATAATCTGGCAGGCTATAAGCAAGGCTCCCTGAGAGAAGTGTGTGCACATTTCAGATCGTTATCCGCACATTCTGGTTTTGCTTTCTGTACAATAGGGGACTGACTGCACCTCCTGGACTTCCCAGCCTACATCAAGATGTATGAATGTGTGAAGCACCTGAGGGAGAAGAAAGGAACAACAGCATAGTGAGAAGAAAATTCCCTGACATTCTGGAAGAGTTATAAATATGTGTGTGAAGGACATTCAGAAGTAAAATAACCTTGGCTACCGTTTTCACACTCGTGTAGGTATTTCCAGAAGAAGAATAGTGATGAGTATGGGAACAATGATGAGCTGAAATGACAAAGTGTCGATAAGCTCCTCAAATTTGGCTTTTTAAAGGTCAGAAAGTTTTTAACATTAGAACATTGAAGGACTGGAAAATAGTATAGCACATGCTATAAATCTTCTAGCAGAAGCCTGAAGAAAGCTATAAAAAAAATCAGTATTACAACATACATATGATTGAATTTCAATGAATCATCATTTTATAGTGGCCATGACATGAAATCTCCATCTTCCTCTGAAATTGAAGGTTAAGAATGATACACTATTTTACATTGCCCTGATGTTTATATACAATTCTGAAAACAGCATGAGGGAAAGCAGAAAAATAAAGCAGACATATTAAAAACCTTGTGAGATAACAGGGAAACCACTGATCTTTTCCAGAGACTATTATTTTGTCATTGTTATTTAGTGAACTGGGAAAAATCCTCACCTTAAATTACTGCTATCCTGCATTCCATCACTGTAACAATCAAGACCGCCTTTCTTTGGGTGCTGTAGTTTTATATATAACATACCTAAACCATATGTCCGAAGATTTTTAGACTTTAGCCACCTGAGAATTGCAATGTAGAATCACCATGAAATGCTCACCTTGTGAGATAACAGGGAAACCACTGATCTTTTCCAGAGACTATTATTTTGTCATTGTTATTTAGTGAACTGGGAAAAATCCTCACCTTAAATTACTGCTATCCTGCATTCCATCACTGTAACAATCAAGACCGCCTTTCTTTGGGTGCTGTAGTTTTATATATAACATACCTAAACCATATGTCCGAAGATTTTTAGACTTTAGCCACCTGAGAATTGCAATGTAGAATCACCATGAAATGCTCAGCCTGAAATGTTCACTTATAATAAAAGTGAACAGACAAAAATGGAGTAGTTATAATTCCACACATTTGTTAGATTTTATAGACTCAAGTGGTCCATTTCATGAATCAGATCATCACGATATACCAGGTACTTCTGCTTGTCTGAAAATCTTATTAACAGTGTATAATGCTTTTCCTGTCACTTTTATTGTTTTAAGTAAGGCTATGTCATAATAAGGCCTTGTATGAAAATGACCCCTTCTTATTCAGTGGGTTTGGTTCCATGTTTAGCTCATCTATGTAATAATATATGTGGTTAAGTAGGATGGGTTTGTAATTATCGCTTTGCTCCAGGCAGCACAATTTATCAAGGCAGTAAAAGTGAGTAAGTTGGAAGGTAGCCCTGCTCACACCTCATCAGTAGATTGTTTCCTGCAGCCCAGCTCCTGGAGGAGTGCTAGATGTGAGCAAATCCATCGAGGGCAATCGAAATGCACAGTTATTACTCAAGGCTGAAAAGGAAAACAACACGCCTGCCCAGACATCTGACATCAGCATTCAGCCTTATGTGACCTGCATTACTGGAGCTGATGCATAGGGAGGAAAACTGCCACACAGACCTTCAAGGTACAGCAGTGATTTTTCTGGGGTGATACTTGGTCAAAAATACATTAGGTTGATATCCTATAAACAAAATAATCTTTTTTGGAATTACCATACAACACTCTTATCAGAAAACTTGTATTAGGACTCTATATTAGTTCAGGGTTATAATTTCTAAAGAAAATTTTATTTTATTTTTTTTGTCAAGATACTAGTTCAGAGGCCTGGCTGTGTGGATCATCTCATTTAAGTTGGCAACATAACCAATTTAACATAACCATAATTATCCATGGTGTGAGCCAGTTACCAATATTAATTTGGCATGGTATGCTTTGCACTTTTCGGGAAACAAAGTAGACTTTTTTTTTAATGTATCTTAAACTAGTCAATTTAGAAGTTAGTTTCAACTATTTTTTTCCAGAAGCTTTTACTGAGTTCAAGAGCTTACACTGAATTTCTCCCAGATAAATTTCTTCCCTTGTGTTCCATTTCACTAAAATGAGAGATTCCATTTTGTGGTAAACTAACTAATTTAGAAATTTATTTAGCTGTCTGTAAGTCCCAAATGAATTCAGCATTTTCTTTGCCCTATTTCTCATTAATCTACAGGCCAGATGCATTATCTCACTTCCAGTTCCAATGAAATGAGAAAGAGGATTACTTTTTTAATTCCCATTTGCCATCAGTACAGAAGTCCTGGAGCATTAGAAGTCCATCTCTCCATTTATTAAATGGTCTCTGATTATTGTCCACAGTTTGGAAACAACTTCTGCAATACCCAGTGCTGCAATATGGATCTCCATTAAAGTATTAACCAGCCTATCTTGGGCTCAATTACCATTTTGACAAAATTAAATTGGCAATGTTGAATTTGAGTTTTATTTGAGAGCAGTAGAAATAAAGTGACTTTTTGCTGCTCAAAACTAGGGAGATCTCATAAGGAAAGACTAGCTCTTTTTTTTTTTTAGCCCATTGATTACAATGCTGGGAAACAGCATTGCGTGAGCTGCCAACAATAGAATGCATTGCCAACGGGTCTTGAAAGCCTGGCTCTGTCTGTAGCCAGCACTTCGGGATTCCTCCAAGGGCTGTCCTGTGTAGACACCTCTTCACTTTCTGGCACATCTGCAAGAATGAGTATGAAGAATGCCTGGTTTTGCTGTTGTTGTTCAAATTACACTTGGATTTTGAGCCTGTTAGGGAATCAGACACTTCTCTTTCCTGGTGTTTCTACCCATGTTTCTTGTGTGCTCATTTACCTGCCCATACTCCCACTTTGACTTGCTCACCTAGTTAAGCTTGCTCACACTTCTAGAATCTTGGAGCTCTTGTTAGCACTCCAGAAATAAGATTGTGTTTTGCAGTTTGTAGTATTGTCCCCATAAAAGCACAGAAGAAGAACTTGAGTGCTGGAAATCTCAGGCTTTGCAGTAGAAGCTGTAAAGGACTTGGTTACAGCAGCTCCATGGTAACAGGTGAGCAGATAGGAGCTTCCTTTGCCCATGATTCAAATCAAATAGATATGATCTAGCTGGGTACATGATGCAGGGCATGTGTGACCTTACCAGGGTGAGGTTGTGCTTACTTGTTTTAGAAGCTCACTTAAAAATACAGATTTTAAAATAAATTACTGTGGCTTCTTTTAGGTGTACATTTTAAATTGTTTGCCTGAGATTTTAAGGCACTTCAGGTACAAGAACAACTTACAATTTTTTCTTCACTTGTATTAATGTCCACTCAGCCCTATTAAGAATCCTAAGGGTGTGTGCATTTTCATGTTGGAAATTTTATCAAACTCAACATTTCTGTGCTAGTTAGCACCGAGAAAAAGAGAAAAGAAACTGTGAATAGGTGGGAAATTCACCTCAACCTCTTTCAACTGCATTTTGTTGTGCTTGCTTTATGCATGGTTGCTCTGCTTCCTGTTCTCTTTTTCCACTGCTATGCCAATAAGGTTGATAATGAAAACACACCAAGGATCCAAATCTTGCCAAGGTAAATCCTGACTGATATGAATGGGAACTGGATTTTGCAGTGCCATTTATCATGGGGTTTCTGAGGCCAGTGATGAAATGAGGAGTGCTTCATTGCCAGCAGTCAAACCATCCCCACCACCACCACTAGAAATGGTGGTGTGTGAGAAGAGCAGTTTTTGTGCCTGCTGGGTTTCCATCTCTATTGTGACAAGAGCAGAGGTGGCTAATGGCCTCTGGTGTGCTGTACCCTTGAGGTGATGGGGTGGCATGTGCCCCCACCTCCTGAAGCCCAGCCTTTGCCCACACTGATGGCCAGCTGTCAGCTGCTCCCATGTTAAAGCTTCCTGTGAGCTATTCACCAACTGGCAGTCATTGCGAGGACGTGCTCATTTCCAGAGCAGCCTGCTCCCTTATCAGTTTCTGCTTGGACATTAATCGGGTCAGAAAATTCCCTTTGTAAGCTGGATCTCTGTTTTCCCTTTTAATGCAATTACATGTGCTTCAATGCAGGGAACTTCACTAGTTGCTGGCAAGGTTTTCCTGAAATAGATTGTGTCTCTGTTTAAGTCATATATGAGCATGACACAACTTTTCATCCTGAATAAAGTTATGTATTGCATTGCATAACCCCTTAAAAGAAAAAGAAAAGAACAACAGCTAAAGCAGCACTTACATTATGAGCAGTTTTTCATGGTATTGTCTCCACTTAGGCTGTAATGCTTCTCTGATACAGATGCTTAATCTGCTCTTTATTTTCAAGAAAGCCATGTGAATGTCATCCAATAATTCTCATTTCAAATCTACCAGCACACTCTCCCCAGCCCTTTGGCTAATCATTGTGATAAATTTTTTTTCAGAAATCTTTCCTTTCAGATATTGCACAGAATTAGCTAAAGTTTTTTGTTTCTTTTTTTGTTTTTTGGTTCTGTTTTGTTTTTTTGGTCTTTTGGTTTTTTTTTTTGAAATGGTGGACTTCAACAAGACTAACTCTTGTGCAGAGGCAGAGGGGAAGCCACCTTGCAGGTTACCACAGCTGATGTATCTGCTCTGAAGGAAGAAAGCAGCAAACAGCCCAGTGTCTAAGCTGGTCTGGGTATTCACAAGTTTGAATACGGTGACTGGGTGTACCATTAATCTCTCTTTCTCTCCAGGTGTGCGTCCCTTTGCCTCCCAAGGAGGTGCTGTTCAGCTGGAGCACCCTGTTTTTGGGCACTTCATTAACTGATGATTCCTTATGGCTTGCACACCCCAATTTAATACCAGTAGAAGAGAACTAAACCTTTGCCTTCTTTCAGCCACTGTGGTCAGTGGGATGATTAATGAAGAAAGATGGCTGCTAGTGTGTTTAACTAACATTCATGTTTTTTCCCTCCGCCCTTTGAACTTTTTTTTTAGTAATAACTGTAAAAAAGATGCTTGTATTTGGGATTTTTACCTATAATTTTTAGTATTTACATGCCATTGCTAAATGTTTGCTTAAAATATTTGAAACTTTAGCAGTGAATTTTGTGCTAATGTCAAAAATTAATTAAATATGGAAAATTAATTTCAAAATATCTAAAATGATTTTACTGAAAATATACAGCACAACAGAGTGGCATCCTGCATGTAATCAACAGGGGAAACACTAACGCTATCAATCCAGTAGGCATTCATATATTGAAACCTAATGAAAAAGGTTTGCCTTTTATTCATATTTTGGGCTGCTTGCTATGATTATAGCTTCATGGAAAATGAAAGACAACTTCTCCTTTATTCAGATGAAATGTACTTCCCTCTTTTTAATACTCAGAATCATTCCACAACAATTTTTGTGAAAATATTCGAGCGTTAGTAGATCGGGTGAGGAGTATTTCTTTTCTGAGCATGTTTTTATTCATTCTTTTCCCATTACCACACAAAACAATTGACATTCATTTGCAGTTCTTCAGCTGAGCTCTCTACATGCTGTACAGCTACTAATATTCACTGCAGGGAGAAAGAAGGAACAAAAACACAGAGCTCAGAGTTTCTCTAAGCCAAAGCATCATTATTCAATGTAGAGACAGGTGACAGAACTTTTACTAAAACAACTGTGTCTATAAACCTTGGGTTGTTTATACATTATCTTAGAAGTGAAAGAGCTGACAGATTTCCAGTCTGCAAGAGGCAGTGGCTGGAGAGAAGACATGGACTAGGCAAATAAAAACTCCATACATCATTTAGTTCCCAAAGTACAAGGTGACGGTTTGTAACCATTAGAATAGAAAACAGCTAGACTAGCCTCCACACAGCACTTCATTGCTTCTGCAGTGAAGGGTTCATCTCATTCCATTACTGTCTTGCTCAGGATTTCCTGTTGTGCAGCAGGGAGAGAAGTTTGGCTTTTCTTTGTGCATATGTGTCTGCGCCTTCTTTATTGCTCATGATGCTCGTCACAGATACCTCAGCATCCTGCAGGAATGCTTTACCTCTCCTCACTCCTAAGGCATCTAGTAAGTTAGGGAACAGCATACTGCGATGCAGAGCTTTTCCACATCAGCTCCAGGAGCTAAATTCCCAAGAAAGTGTTTCCAAGGAAATGTGTACCTAAATCTATATATTGGTGAACTGGATTCCTGAGGATGACACTGATGAAAAATGACAACATAAATGGGCAAGGGTGTCCTATGCCCAGTCTGTTGTGAGTAAAATAGCAGCATATGTCTGAAAATCCACATCTTACTAATTGTGGGAATCCAGCATCTCTGATATAACTGTATATTTCAGACAAAGACACCACCTGAAGCTGCTTTCTACTTCTATAATTTCCAATGACACCTCTAGATGGGGAAATTTACATCCTCAGCAAAATTTTTAGGTATCTGATCTTATCTAAGAGATTGTAATCACTCCCCAGGTTTCTTGTCATATCTGGATCCCTCTAGGCAGAAATCTGCAAGCCAAGATAACCCCTGAGCACTTGTGACCTTTCACTGACATGGTCACCTGCACTTCAGGCAAGGAGGACAGAGCTCTGGGAGGAGATCTGTCAGGTCCTCACCTCAGGATGCAAAGCGTGCTGCAGAGATGCAGAGTGAAACAACTTGTGTCATCTTTTACGGGAACAGAGTGCTCTTGCTCTGAGAAAGCACTTGAAACTCAAAATACATGGTTGACAGCAACTGGAAGGAGCAGGTGAGTGTGAGGTTATGCAAGCTGTGTGTGCATGGCTGCAGGAGGCCGTCCTGCACAGAGCAAAGGCTGTGCTCACTCCGCAGTGATGACCCCTGGGGTTGCTGAGATGCTTGGCTAGTGCTCAGCACTGACAAGGCAGAGGCTGGCACAAGGTCATCCTCTTTTTATGGAGAGTGCAAATCTTAGCGAAGTAATAATAGTGCCTCTTTTCTTTCCAAGCAGGAATGGCTCCTGCAGTCCTTCAAGCATCCCCTGCCCTGCCCTGCCCTGCCCTCATCCTGCCTACAGCCCATGTTGGAGAGGGGCTGTGGAGGGGTCAGGCCCCAGCTGGAAGAAATTTTATCCATTGATAGTACAGCTACACGTAGTTTATGTTTTAAAAGTTAGTTGTTTTCAGTCACACTCTGTAACCTAGACTGCCAGACTCATCTCTCCAGGAAGAGGATTCCTCCTGGAAACAGGTCATTGTTAAAATGCCCACATATCCATGAAAGGCACACCATTTTCTTTTGGAAAGCTTCATCTTGTCACTAAAACAGTGGTGAAATCCTGATGTCCGCATAGGTAGGTCAGAGCTGGAAAGTTTGAAGGTGAAAATCTTTATTAAAGGACATAATTACTGATGTGTAGTCAAATCTGACACTCAGATTATGGTATCTTTTGCTGCTTCCCAAAACAAAATTTAACAACTCTTATTGAAGCTGAAAAAACAGGTCTAGTAATAAAGCCATCGGTACAAACAAAGCTAGATGGGAACAAGT
Organism: Ifrita kowaldi; assembly: GCA_013398055.1. Classification (NCBI taxonomy): domain Eukaryota; kingdom Metazoa; phylum Chordata; class Aves; order Passeriformes; family Cinclosomatidae; genus Ifrita; species Ifrita kowaldi. The sequence goes on from VZRS01003565.1 coordinate 680,987, forward strand.
AATATTTCTTACTAACAGCTTCTAGATGGCTGATGAAACATTGTGCCACTCAAGCAGTTAATATACCAAATTTCTTTCAAGCTAATTAGCAATTAACAAAATAGCTAATTTTTGTTTTTCAAGTAAGAGCTACACCAAAGGAAATAATGCAAACTGCATGGGAAGAATTTAATTAATATTCCTAAACACTATCTTCCCAGAGACCACAGAGAAAACAGGCATCTGTACTAATTAATTGGGTAAAATTATCTGCTTAGTTAAATTGATGTAATTAAGAGTAATGTCTTGAGGTACGTCTTTTAAAGTCCTTTTGCCACTTTAAAAAAAATATCTGGGAAAAGTTTTCCATTGAAGAGACCAGTAGTTTGTTTGACCAAAATGTCTAAGCAAAAAGTTTCCAAGAGACTCAGCATTTAGCTTGCTAATTCATGCGGACAGAATCCAGTCAATAACAGGAAAATCTACCTTCAAATAGTTCTATTAACCAGAACCCACATACAGAGGAAAAATCAAGAGGAGCTTTTTTCAGATAGAGGCTTATTTTGAGGGATACCAAAAGTGGTCATGATGACACATAAGTCAGTGCTCAAAGGAGTGCAAGAAAACAAAGCAGTGAGAATGTAAAGTTAAGTCAGAGGAGAAGAACCAAACAATAAAAAAGTAAGGCAGGAGATAGGTATTGAAAAGTCTTGCAAGAGAAAAAGAATTGTGTTAAAAAGTGTGAAATGTCCTGGGAAAGACTGTGGAGTCAGCATGAGACCCACTAAAATGAGTTTTCACAGGGGAGCAACTATTCTGATCGGGCAGAACTGCGTCAGGAGATGAGACTTTGTTTCTGTCAGAAGGGTACTTTATTCTACTTGACATGCTCAACTGTTTTCTTCTCCATAAAAAATTTAAAAGTCAAGAAAATCACTTAAGATTTGACAATAAACTGGTAGTTAAAGGACAGCTTTATATTTATGATTTTGTTTAAATCAAATCAAACTAGCTCACAGACTTGAATATTTTATCAGTGTTCCAGCCACAGGGATATTGGCTGCTCTGATAAAATTAAACTGATTTGTTTCTCTCAGTTCTATTCAAGACGGATCCTGCTGTGTCATATTTGGCTTCTGATGAAACACTACTGGCACACCGTTTCACCTCAAAATGCTGCCTGTGGCTCAAGTCTTTTTTCTGTAAGGAGTGACATAAACCATCCATGAGGTGAAATATGGACTCGTGTGGATTTAGACAGAAGCTAGTGGTTCTGATGACTTTTTAAATTTTTAAATTATTGAGCTGGACATGAAGGAAGACCTCATGTGTTTTCACTCAGTGCCACTGGCATACAGTACCAATACTCTCAAGGCTGTACATAAGGTTTCTTGCTGTACCTTCAGAGCATCAGGGAAAACTGAAATTCCTTTCCTTCTTCATTTTTCCCTTCTCCTTCTCCTACTCAAAAAACTCCCAACACTCAAACCGAACTTATCATTACATCCATAAAGAAATTAGTAGCAGGTATCAGTTCTTGAAATCTCTGTCTAAAACATGAGAATTAGGATTAATGCTACCCTGTCAGTCAGTAACATTTATTTCTGGAGTTTTTTAGGCTTCAAGCAGTTCTCTGCAAGAAGGCAGAGGCACATGTACAAGGATTCCAATGCGCTTACTCTGAACAACAGTGCTTGCTGGTGCTCTTTCTCCTCACTGGAAGCAATAAATTCCCCAAGATAAAAAATATTGATGTGAGGCAAATTTGTGCTCTATTCCAGCTCTTCTCCTAATGGCTAATGCTGTGATCATAGGCACTATGACTTTGTGCAGCTGAGACATCTTCTAGGTGAATGTCAAATCTTATCTTTACACAAAGCTTCATTGCTTAGAATCAGAAATCAACACCACAGCCATTGGTTTCTCCACTGTATGCACTCAAAGTCAAAATTCCCTTTGATGATCTGTGAATTGGAACATGATCCAACATGGGGTACTCTGAATGCTCTAGTTACCCACCTACCTCGTGAAAATCTGCCAGCTCCTGACAACTGCTTGCAGAAACTTGTTTAAGGATTCTATACAAATGAAATGATTTATGTTACAATTTACAGTGTCTTTTGCTTATCCAAGAGGTTCTCTGATAGAACATGGGCATATTCTCTTGTTTTCCTTGGGACTCTTTTCAGTTTACAGAAAATAATATCTCTTCCATGCTCACCCCTTCCTTTTTCATTGCTTTCACATTTGGATGGCAAACTAATGGCTCGACTACTCAGATGTCTCAGGTACTCATGTAGTGAGTTTTTATGGTTTGAACTCTGTTGACCAAGAAAAATGGTGACGTTTGCAAAGTCAAATATTCTGTTCAGCTTGTGCAAATTTAATTTAGCTTCCAAAATTCCGTAAAATACAGTGATCTTTTCTCCCAGAATTCCAGCCCACGTATTACTCGTAAAGATGAGCTTGATCTGAAGCTAAATTATAATGTTGCATTGAAGTAGGTTGTTACTTTCAAGACATCTATATCATTTGCAGCAGAAGCTGTGGAGAATGAGAAGGGCAATTATAAGAAAAAGAACTGTTTCACATGGTGGTCTCTGGAAAATTGACTCCCTTCACAGGAATGCTCAGAGCAGAAATAAATCAAGCTATACACATCCCTCAAGTATAATGCTGATGGGTAAGGAAGAAAAGTCCATGAAAAACAGTCTTCTGAATAGGCTTTGGATGGTATGCAATAAAGTGCAACAAAATTTGAACAAGGAGGAGAAAAAATATGGAAGAGCTGTTTCTTGTGAAGAATCTGTGTTTTCTTACTCCAATACACCATAGGATGCATGGAGAAACAGAGAAAGCAATTACATAAGATCACATAATTATAAGTAAGCGCATGGGACTGAAATTACAATTCCACTTCTTCAGCAATTCCACGATTTCTTAATATATGAATACAATTTTGGAAATGCTAGGGTCTTTTTTCAACAATTTCTGTGTGTATTATACATATATATATATCACACACATATAAATATCTGATTTAGTGTTCCATTTTAATGAGACTTAAAAGTTACTTAGTAATGTGCTTTGAGTCCTGAGAGTTCAAATTTTCCTATTTCTTTGTGGAAGAGGATGAGTTGAAGCAGAGCACTGAATGTTAGGCATTATGGAACAGTTGACACTAAAATGGAAAATAATGAGAAAAAAATGTGAGAGATCTTGCAATAATTAAATAGTATTAGATACATACATTTATAGGAAAGTTTAAGAGTTAAAATAACTGTTGGGATAAATGACTCTGTAAACAAACATTTTTCTGAGTTAGATTCAAATGAAGGACCACTGGGAATGCTAGTGAAGCCAGTGTTTCAGACACGTGGATGGAAATTTATGAATTGTTGAATAACATTTCAGCTGGATTTCTGAGAGAGGGTTACATGACATTTTTTTGGTCTGGATCAGTTTAACTTGCTGCTTTATAAAAATATAAGATCAGGATTCTCAGTTAATCTCAATATTTTATCACACCTCTAGATTAATGTTTGTATAATTTTTAATGTGGCAATTTTAATTATTAAAAAATTAGAAAACCAGATGGAATTACAAAACAGCAACAGATTACTTAATTAACTTTTGCCTACTGGGATAAATAGAACATACCACAGAATATATCAAAGCAGACACTAATGAGACACTATACATCCATTAGTACGCAGAAGGTTTTCTCTTCAGATAGCAGTTCTTATCAGACATAAGCATATGCCTATCAATCTTATTAAATAAACCCAGCAACTCCTCATGTTGTAATCCAAAACATAAACATCATGGCAAAAATCTGAAGAAATATACTATGATGCTCCCCACAGACCAGTGAAATCTCCCACCAAAGTACGTGAGGTGGACAAAGAATGAAAAAAAATAGCTATCGTTTTATGAAGGAGTATAACATGTAAGTTAGTCTGCAAATACTAACAAACATCCTTCAGCTGTGAAAGGGTCTTAAACCAAAAGTAATCAAAATACCAGATTTTAAAATTTTTGTCATATTTGTCATATTTGTCTTACAAACACTCTGTCAGCTCCATTGCATGACATGTATTACATACCTTGGTAAAAATATGAGTGAATCAGATGAAGAGCAGACCTGTAAATTCATAATAATATAAATCTCCTTTACTTATATGAAATATCCCTTGAACTTATTGCAGTACTATGTAGATTTTTGTAGATTTCTTAGTATAATTTGAAAAGATGTGCTCTGAAATAAAAATTATTTCAAACAGTATTCCAGAAGCTCTACAATTGCTTCTGCTGGCCAATGAGCCCTAGCTGATGACTTCCAGGATTCCCAGAAAAACTGAGGATAATTATTGCACACCAAATACATTCCTAAACGATGTGCACTGATACCTTTTTATTTAATAAAAATGAGTGTCACCATATATATGTGCATACATTTGGTTATTGCTATCAGAATTAACAGCCTGCAATTTAACCCCAGCCTGTTGGAAAAAGGGCTCAGCAGACCCACACAAATTGAAATGACTACTTGCCACAGGTTTTTCACCAGGCTTCAAGACAATGTGTTTGTTAGTACCTTCAGATTAATACCAGTTAGTTTTTGAACGGTTTCAATCTCATGCTAGATGATTTAAACCAGATGAAAATAAAAGTGTATTACCCAAAATAAAAGAATACAGAAAATACAGTATTGTAGTATTTACTGAACAAAATAACAAAAATCATGTTTGCTCTCTTTTTTTTAACAGCATTAAGTAATCAAATTTAGGCCATACAAGCAGCAACAAGAGATGTAAGTAACTGTACTATTAAGGTGGTATCTACAACTTTTTTAAACTGCTCAAAATCCAAAACCACAAATGTTGTATATCTCACTTTAAAATCATTCAAGTGCCTTGCACAGTATGTAAAAAAATTGATAGTCAATGACTGCTATGAAATGTACATGCAGTACCTGAATTTTATATTTTAATAGCTCAGGCCCAGATCATCAAAGCATTCAGGTTTCCACTCCTCAGGGAAGCTCTGGGTCTCCTTGTATATGAACTCCTTCCCTGAAAGGAGTTAACTGTTTTTGATGGTGCGAATTTATAGTGTTGTCTTTCCCTATGCAGGGAGGGAAAGGGTCGATTTTACAGAAAGAATGGTTCCAATAGGCAGAAAGTTTATGGCACTGCGACTACATGAACCACCTTCCCTACACAACATAAAAATATTCTAATATTAAGGATTATTTTACAACTCAGTGGAAATATGCAGTAATGCAATTAATTTCCTTTGTCTGGATGACAAAAATGCAGTCTTAACAGTCACAAGAACCCGCCTTGTGTTAGCTATAAAAAAAAATATATTTATATATATATTTATGCAACTACTATGTGCATTAAACAAAACCACTGTATGAATCAGCAGGGTTCAATAACACTTGAATCTGAATCTCTGGAAGGGGTGCATTGAAGTCTATGGTGCTTCTCAGTAAGGACTCACAATGAAATGGCAAAGAATAGAAATCCCTTTATTTTAAATCTTATTTTTCTCACCCCATTGCCTAAGAAATGGTCCATAAGCTCTCTGGCAGCTAAAAGGATCTGTTGCCTTTCCTTCAGCCTACTGCTGAGAAATGAAAGATACACCTTAAAACAAACCTGCTAATTCATTTTTTAGTGGACATTGAAACTGAAAATCAGCCCAACGTCGTTGTGAACTCCCATGAAATAATTTCACCATCGTCAAAATTCTCTGTTGTCTTCAGTTCTTACCAATTTGTGTATCATGAGTTGTTTAGCAGGCTGGTAATCAGCAACGTACAAGAAACATTGTATTACTCCTGGAAAGCATTTACATTGTGACTCACTCAGTTAGGTTGGTAGGTTAATTTAGAATTGAAAAGTGTGTGTATTTCACATCTGCTTATATAAATGTTGGAAAAATCCTTTTTTTCTTCTTTACCTGTCTTAAGATACTTTTCTCAATCATCTGTGAACACTGATCAGTGCCCTTTGCACTGAAATGATTTTCCCTCAGTCTTTGAGATAACAGAGAAGAAGACTTGAACCAAAGGGTGATACCCCAGCGCACCAAAGCTTTATTATATTTCTGATAACTGTGCATCCCCATACCTAAAGCAAATAACATGGCACTTGTGCCATAGTTCTGACACTGTAGGTGTCCACTGACAAGTGTTCTGCATGAACCATTGTGTCTCAGTCCACTAACAAAAACTACTGTGCAGTAGTAATCTGGTATCTTAGATAGTTTTTCTTCTTGGACAAAGTTTATCCAGAATCTTCTTTCTATCAGGCTACAGCAGCTTAGGGCTCCTTTTCTTTAAAGAGAAGCAAAATAAATGTCTTACACCTGTAGGCCAGTACTGGTGTTCTGTCCCAGAAATTTTAGCACTGCTCTGATACGATGAACCCTTCCTTTTCTCCAACTGGTTCCACCTCAGCATAGGCAGGATGTCCAGATCCTCTTCTGAACTTCATTGCTGGCCATCTGCTTGGACGTCGCTGCAACAGCAACAACAAAATAAACTTTCAGAATATGAAGGGTACTACTAATAAGTTGTTAATAAAGAGATCTAACAATATCCTGCAATTTTGGCCTCTCATACTAAACCCCACTCCCTGTAATTGTTACAGGAATAGAAAAGCACAGTTCAGCAGCAGCAAAAATCAGAGGAATTAATCCCTCTTTTTAAATTTGTAAGTGATGACTGTTCTCAAAGACATAAATAATTGCCACTACTCTTAGCAATGAGGAGGATGAAATAGCTCCTGTCTAAAATGGTTGATTATCAGACTTGTCACATAAAGAACTGATGATCCACTAACCTCTAAAGGATCTGTCCAATGCTCTTCCTTCCTAGTTCTGCGTAGGAATTTGCAAACATGCTCTATGCTATGGGAAAATATGTGGCGGAGTTGACAGAAACTTTAATTTAAAAAATTATTTAGGATAAAATTCTGGCATGCTTATGCAGGACTCTCAGAATAATGACTTTCTATTTCAAGGGCCATGATTTCTACTTGAGTAGTTTATTTTGATGGTTCAGATGGAAGCAACATTTTTATTTAAACTCTTAAGACCTTTGGGTACAAGAGCCTTAAGAAGTCCTAGCCAATTTCCACTACAATCTTGGGTGCCTGCTTTAAAAACTGCTAATAAACAGAGAAAATAAACAGCTATTTTCTAGGGCAGATAAAATAATTCCTGTATTATTATGATATCTCTAGAGAGGAGAAGCGCTTTAAACAATCTGTATTTTCAAACAAATTAATGTCAGGTAAGGCTCAGGTTTTGGGTGACTACTCTGAGATTATGTCAAAGGGAATAGCTTTCAGGAAAATAGGGAAACTCCTTCCTAGAGTCAGTGAAAAGAAAAAGCTTTCCAAAAAGATTATTCCCTATTGAAAATTTTATCTGCCAAATATACTGATTCATTTTTCTTTACTGACAAGAGTTACAATCTGCTTGGAAGGAGGGCTAGAAGATACAGCAACTTATATAGAAACTTTTCAGGAAAATGAGAGGAGAATCAATGAAAATAAGTTACAGCCTATATTTTCATTGACAGCTCAAAAGCTAAATAATTTTACTTTATGATGTTTCTTCTGAATATAAACACTGCATTTGATTTTCTGTCCCCATAATACCCCATTTTTATTTCCTTTCAATCACAAAGGATATTTCATGCTGCTGAGGGGTGGTGCTGGTGACCATACCACTGCCACAGTCATGATGTTTTGCTGGGACTCATGGTGCTGTTGGGCAGGAGTCACCAAACAAATCTTGGGGTGCCACTGGATCTTGTTCCCAACAAACCACACAGCTGACTGCAGGTACAGCACAAAGTCTTCCTCACTGATCATTGTCGGGAAGATACCACATAAAAGCAACTGCTTCTTTTTCCTCCTGCTGCAGGCTCAGGTTACTTTTGAGGCATTCAGAGTTAAATTCTGTTTGGCAGGTAATTTAAAATCCCAGGCCTTTCAGTGCAGCACCTTCCTACAAAGCAGGAAGGCAGAACACTGTATTCTTTAATGGATGTCTCTTCCTAGCAAGAAAACTTAGTCTATTCAAACTTTGGAGAGTTTTTTCTACCCAAGCTTGATTCTGTGTGTTTTCAAAATTAAGAAGGACAGTTTGGTTACTGCTAAAGAAAAAGGGTCATATTCCGTTCTCAGGCTCACAAAAGTAAATCAAGAATAATGCAATTAAACATAAGGGGTTTATTTCAGATTTACACTGGTACAAATGAGAATGGAATTTGATGGAGAGGTCTCTAATGAAAAGGGAAAACTAGCACGAAAAAATAACTAGAAGCAGTGTCAAATGGTGACGTGTAAGGATGAGCTGGGTTTTAATACACTAAGATGCTCCTTAATTTTATTTTAAGATGTACCTATGATTAGTTACTACTTCCTTGCTACACTGCTGGTAGATACTAAATTTACCATTTTGTGCTACTCTTTTTAATTGGCCTTTCCAGATAGTTAGTTGTGGAACAGATGTGTATCAGTTTTAATGATACAAAGCCATAAGACATAGATATGATCTGTTTTTCCAGAAATAAAGGAATAGACTTGAAGGTCATTTCCTAACATTGCAGTTACAGATTTCTGTGGTTTCTTGTCACGTCTGAGGTGAGATTTTCCCTTTATAGTGATTGTTTAATTTCAGCTTCTTTATGTGCATGCGAGTGGTTGACAGTTTTAAAAGAGAGCACTGACAAACCAGCAATTAATTGCCTTATGCAACCCCTTGAAAGCTGTAAAAATATTTCAGCTTTAATTGAGAAAACCAAAAGTAACTTGATAGATATTGAGAGCTACAAAGTTCCTTCAGTTACTGAAGCATCTCAGGAAATACCTAATGCGTTCTTCCTCTTTGTTCTCTGTGAAGACTAATAAGAAAACACAAAAAAGCCCCTATTCCCAAACAGACCAACCAAATAAAATGCACCAAAAAACTCCACCAAACCCAAAAAAACTGGAAGAAAGCAAGCTGGGTATTTAATTAATTAATTCCAAATTTTAGCAGGAAAAAATATGTTTCTTCCTCTGGAATTAGAATACTTAAAGGAAATCCTCTGATCTGTGGCTGGAGAATTCTAACTCCTGCTTCCTTTCAGTGTATTACAAAGCAGGCAAACAGGACTAGCATTTTTTTTTTCATGGGACTGAAGCTTCCTTGAGTTCACTATTTTAAGCAATGAAGTTAAAAGAAAAGCACTTGTGACCCTACACAACCAGGATGCAGAAGAAACATGTTGAGATGCAGGAAAATAATTTATGATACTCATTAAAAAAGTTAGTTCCTATTGAAGATCAGTAAGATAAAAGGAAAAAAAATCTAGCAGTTCAACAATCCATGGAAAGTGAGGCCTATGTTTCTTGTTTCCTACATTATGTCTCTCTATACCATTGCTGGTGGCTGTGCAGAACGTTTGACTTCCTGCAGCAATACAAAGACTAAAATAAGTATATTTACATCCATCTTGCAGTAGAGGCAGAGTTTATACCATTTATGTTACTTCTGAGGGAAAACCAGAGGGGATTCCACCTATTAAAATTAAGGAGTAGAGACTGGGGTAACTTCCCACTCTTGCTGCATGGGAAGGTCTCCAAGGGTATTCTTCTTTTTGACCAGTTACTTCTTATGTCATCTTTCAACAACAGGGAATTTTGAGCCTTAGAGGGCGTCCTTTATCCATAAAAATCATATGATCTCGTTTAGACCCGTTAATAAAAATGTTTTGATAGATATCTGAGTGCAGTTAATTGAATATAATCTAAATAAAACTCAGTTGTTATGATCTGAACATGGTTTCCAGTGTTACAGTCTGTGATTTTTTTTAAGGTTGCTAGCTGTAGACCATCTTATTTCCTGCTGAACAGTAACCAATATTACAAGATTAGTTACAGGAAGATGGACACTTGTACAAAGTTGTGTTGAAATACTGCTATCTGAATATTGATGCCCTGCTCCTGAGAGTTTTTGATGCTGGCATTATCACTATCTCTAAATTTTATGCCACTTAACACTTTTCATCTGAGATGGTAATTAATCAAAAGCAATTGTAATAATGTATATTTGTTTAGCTGCAGCAATTATAAGCTTTTACATTTCCTTTAATACATCTCCATGAAGACAACTTTCTACCAGTAAAGGACAGAAGGAACTTGGCAACAGGTATTACATATTAGACATTCTTACATCCTAGCCTCTATTATCCCCATTCCATCCTTATTCTGTCCTTCCTTGAGTACACAAAAATGGAATGAGAACAATTCTGTACAGATCTGCAATGTCAGAGGAGCAGTGAAGGGAAACAGTAATGAAATATCTGCCCCTCTATCATCTCCTCAACCCTGCCACACACATTTTGTTCTGAAAGACTTCTAAAACACTATCAAAAGTTTCTTTGTATATTTCAACCAGCACAGAATCCCAGAGTGCTTGTGCATTGATCAGCTCTTCATTCCCATTCAGCAGTAAACTTGAACAGTGGGTTTCATCAAGACATGTGCACACTCTTTTTTCAAACTGAATTTACATGAGTATAAATACTTGACTTAGCATGAGAAGGTCAATCTTTCAAAGTCTTGCCTCTCCAGAGCTCCCTAGTAAATTTGATTTCCCACTAAACTACACAAAAGCTAAAGTTATTGAGCATATTTTAGACTGAATGCTCTGGCATAACTTTGTCTCCTCTATCGATTTTTTTTCTATATTTCAATCTTTCAAACTTCCAGAGGACTGGTTTACTGTTTCTGCTGAAGGGCTGCATCTTACATTTCCACTGATGTCAATTTCTTTGTCTAATTCAGGAACATAAACACATTTAAATCTATTTAAAAGCTGTACTCTTTAACCACACTTTGTCAAGAAGGCCTATTTAACTCTGATGATATGGAAATATGGAAATATGGAGCTATCCAAATTCTAGATTTATTTTCAAAACTTCAGAAAAGCTATTATGACTTACTAAAAAAGATTAAGAAAAAAGGAACAAAGCTGTATGTAGTAAGGTCTTACTAAACGACTAAATGACTAAATGTTAATCTGATGCTATTCAAGACCCATTAGTCTAAGTACTTGTCCAGTGTTAACTACCTCAGTAGCCAGGCCTTTGGTTTCTCATGAGAAGTGAAGATCTTTCTGTTACCAATTACCTTGTCCATAACATGTATTTTTGTGCTCAAAGTTACCTGAAATTTGTGCATCAGTTTTAATCTCTTCTAGAAACACCCAATTTATTTGGCAAATCACAGTCAGAAGTGGATGAGGCTACAAATATCTGAAACTATACTTCTGATATATACTTCCAGGAATAAGAAAAGATCAATTGCCTGACATCATGTTCAACTCTTATTTTGAAGGAACTGTTCTCAAATAAGGATTGCTTCAGATTTAAGATTCATTAGAATCATTTACTGGCTACATTTATTTTTCTTTTCAATAGAAGTACTTGTTTAAACTATCTTTTTGTGATTTAAACCATCTTTCTATAACTGTTTCTGCAGTCTTATGTTCATCTGAGGAGCTGGCTGCTGAAGGACGAGAAACAGAATGCCTCCTTCCTCTACACCTTTGACTTTTATTGTCAATGTTGGTTATTTATTTTAGTGCTTCTCCCTTGTGGTCAATTTAGATTTCCCTTGCTGAACTGCTGGTTCCTGCTGAGCTGGATAAGCTTTGGAAAAAATAACTTTACTATCAGTACTAGGCAATGACAGTGAGATCAATGACAATACTCCAAATGCCAGGATACTGCAGGACTTTGAAAGAAGAGAAAAATGATACCTGTTCTTTTCTTTTTAATCATCATCTTCATGAAATGCAATTCAGCCTGAACTTCTGGACAAAAACTAATTGATGACCATATGAAGCCTATTTCAAACTAAAAGCATAATCCCCTGTAAAAAACAACGGGCCATATCCCAGAAGAAAACAGCAGAGCTGTGTGACCTCCATCAGCTGGCTTAGACAGCTGAGGATCTAATTCTTTTTACAAAAAACCCTTTTTTTTTTTCTTTTTTTTTTTAAATCTGTCTCCTATTTACTTCTCATTTGTTTGAAGACATACACTGCATTTCTGACATTAATGCAGAAACCTGGAAATGGTGCATGGAAAACATGGCTGGATATTAAATTTGGCTCTTATTTGTGATGTGCATATCACAGAGAAGTATAATGGTGAGCTGGAAATGGTCAATAGTTTCCTGAGCTCTGAAACACCAAGAACTGTCTTCAGCATTTTTAACTATTTTCTTGTATTATTTCCTTCCTCTAAGCAGACAGGGGATGAGCAGAAGGCCAAAATCTGAAGAAAATCTACTGCTAGATGTGTGTGCCAGTGAATGCTTCCACCAAAATACAATCCCCTATACAGCCCATAATTAAAAAAAATACCCAATAATTAGTGCTTTCTCAGACCACCCCAGCTAAGGCTCAATATTCAGAAATCATCCTTAGTTCATGTTAATAGTGTACATGCTGTCAGCTTTAAGTGAGGCAGAGTTAAATGACAGGAATGCAGATCCTTTCATGCTGGTTGGTCTTTATGCTACAAAAACAGTCCCAGCCTTATTTAATTTACTAGCAAAGATATAACTTAAGTTAAACCAAGAGGAGTCAAGGCACATCCTCCAGGCTCTCGTCACACACTATTATTTATTTGCTGAGGATCTGCAGCTGTTTGTTTCTTCCTCCCTCCCTGTCTTTTTCCTGAAACTCACTCCCTGGCTCCATAGCACCAGTTCAACTCTCTGTGTGGCCATTGAAACAGATTCCTGAAATTATCCATCTTACTCATCCAAGATGAAGTAAAACAAACAACTGAAAAAGACATAGGTATGTGCATGTGTATGGTGTGTGTGTAAGTGTACATATATGTTTCTAAGCAGCTGAACCAGCAAACTAAAGCTCTAGAACACCTCCAAAGAGGGTGGGAATATGAAGGCAAAACCTGTGACCTTCAAAATAGGATCTCGACTCAAAAGAGTGTTAATTTTTAACCACAAACATCCACACTGCTCTTCAGTGTGTGACATATTAAATACTATTAATACATACACAGGCACTAATACGTAAGCTCTGAATTCATTCATATTCTTACAGCTACAGAGTCCACATATGTTAATAAGTTTTGTACCTATAAGCTGAGTACAAGAGAAAGGCTCTTTTGCCTGAGGTTAAGAAGTCCTAATTGCAATGTCAGTTTAGACTCCTTAAATTTCCTTTACTCTCAGAGAATAGCCAAAGTAAAATTTATTCAGCTGTTGTCAGGCCTCCCGTAATCATGATTGGCAATGGTATCATTGTGTCCATCTGGGAAGAGACATCCCCATGTCTCACTCCTCACATTCATATCACAGAATCACAGAATCTGCTGAGTTGGAAGGGACCCACAAGGACCATTGAGTCCAACTCCCAGCCCTGCACAGCACCATCCCCAAAAGTCACACCATGTGCCTGTGAGTATTGTCCAAATGCTCCTTGAACTCTGTCAGTCTTGGTGCTGCTACCACTTTCCTGGGCTGTTCCAGTGCTCAACCTCCCTCTGGGTGAAGAGTCTTTTCCAACCTAAATGTTCCCTGACACAACCTCAGGCCATTCCCTCAGGTCCTATCACTGGCCACCACAGAGAAGAGATCAGTGCCTGACCCTCCTCTTCCCCTCATGAGGAAGTTGTAGACTCCAAAGACATCTCTCCTCAGTCTCCTCCAGGCTGAACAGACCAAGCGACCTCACCCACCATCTTTGTTGCCCTCCTTTGGATGCTCTCTAACAGTTTAATATCTTTTTTATATTGTGGCACCCAGAACTGTCCCCAGCACTCGAGGTGAGGCCATTCCAGTGCAGAGCAGAGCGGGACAATCCCCTCCCTTGCCTGGCTGGTGATGCTGTGCCTGATGCCCCCCAGGACAGGGTTGGCCCTCCTGGCTGCCAGGGCACTGCTGGCTCATGTTCAACCTGCCATGGACCAGGACCCCCAGTTCCCTTTCTGTGGGGCTGCTCTCCAGCCTCTCATTCCCCAGTCTGTCTGTACATCCGGGGTTGCCCCATACGAGGAGCAGAATCCACCACTTTCCCTTGTTGAACTTCATATGTTTGGTGATTTCCCAGCCCTCTGATTTGTTGAGGTCTCTCTGCAGGGCCTTTCTGCCTTCAAGGGAGTCAACAGCTCCTGCCAGTTTTGTATCACCTGCAAACTTGCTTTGTGTCCCTCCCAGTCCTGGGTCCAAGTCATTGATGAAGCTGTTGAAGAGCAGAGGGCAGAGGTTGGAGCCCTGTGGAACTCCACCAGGTCCCCAGTCTGATGTCACCCCATTCACTGTAACCCTTTGTGCCCAACCCATGAGCCAGTTGCTCACCCACCACATGATGTGTTTATCCAGCTGTGAGCTGGACATCCTGTGCAGAAGGACACTGTGAGAGACAGTTTTGCTGAAATCCAAAAAGTTCAGCTGGCTCCCCTTGATCATTCAGTTGGGTTACCTTGTCATACAAGGAAGTCAGTTTTGATAAGCAGGACTTTCCTCTCATGAAGCCATGCTGGCTGTGACCATGACTGTGTTGTCTTTAAGGTGTTTATCAACCTCCCAGAATAATCTTCTCTGTAACTTTATCGCGCACTGAAGTGAGACTGACAGGCCTGTAGTTTATGAGGTTCTCCTTCTTGCCCTTTTTGAAAGTTCAGACAGTGTACACCAGCTTCCAGTCATCTGGGACCTCTCTGGATTCCCAAGACCGCTCAAAAATCATCAAGAGAGGTTCTGCAATGACATCATCCAGCTCTTTGAAGGTTCCTGGATGAATCCCATTAGGCCCCACAGATTTATAGGAATCCAGCTGGAGAAGCAGATCCTGCACAATTTCAGGGTTGATTGGGAGTTGATCATTCTCACAGTCATGGTCCTCCAGCTCAGGGCACCCTTGGTCCATCATCCTTGTTGAAGACAGAGGCCAAGAATGTGCTAAACACCTCTGCCTTGTCTCTGTTCCTGTTTGTGAGGAGACCATCCTCATCCTGTAATGGGACAACGTTGTTTTTACACTGCCTGTTGCCATTAATATATTTGAGAAAACTCTGTTTATTGTCCCCCACAGTTCTGGCTGGCTTCAATTCCAGCTGAGTTTGGCCCCATGAATTTTCTCCCTACAGTGGCCAACAGCAGGTCTGCCTTTTTCCAGTGTCACCTGACCTTGCTTTCATTGGCCATACACGTTCCTTTTTTACCTTATTTCCAAGAGAAGATTCCTGTTCAGCCAAGCCAGTCTTCTGCCTTGTCTGCTTGACTTTCGACCTTTGGGAATTGCCTGCTTTTGAGCTCTTAGGAGGTGAGTTAAAAGTGACCAGCACTGCTGGACCCCAGCACATGCAAAAACATTTTTCATGGGGATCTTACTCACTAATTCCCTGAGCAGTCTGAGGTCTGCTCTCCTCAGGTCCAGAGTGGAGATTTGGGCACTTTTCCTTCTGTCAACAGAGATTTTAAACTCGATCACTTTGTGGTCACTGTGGCCAAGACAGCCGCCAATCTCCACTTGCTCACAAGATCCACTCTTTTGGCAACTGGGAGATCAAGGAGGGCATCTTTCCAAGCTGGCTCCCTTAGGACCTGTTCTGTAAAGGTGCCATCCAGGTTTTTTAGGAATCTTCTGGCCCGGGTTGTACCAGCTGTGTGATGTTCCCAGTTAATTTCTGGCAAGCTGAAGTCTCCCATAAGGACAAGGGCACTTGACTCGGAAGAGTCCCTTAGTTCCTCAAAGACTAATTCATCATTGCCCTGGCCAGGAGGTCTATAGCAGACTCCCACGATGGCATCTGCATTATTTGCCTGTCCCTTGATTCTTATCCAGAGGCTCTCAACTGTGCCATTGCCAGCTGTGAGCTCCATACATTCTACCCCTTCTATCACATACAGTGCCACCCCTCCACCTCTCCTGCCATGCCCGTCCCTCCTGAAGAGCCTGTAACCATCCAACAGGGCTCTTGCGCAATCCTGTGCACTCCGAACACAGGACTCATCCCACCAGGTTTCACTTGTCAGCTGTGGCCAGATCATATGGCCTTTGATCTCCAATGGCAGAGCACTGTGATAACAGCTGAGGTAAATTTCAAGCCTTAAAAGGACTTTGGATCACAATATAAGGAAGGAAGGTAAGAAAAACACTAAAGAAAACTTTTTGTGTCATGTGCAACCCTTCTGTCCACAGATAACGATGCAAACATGCAAAAGACAGCTGAATAAAAAGTAGTTGGACTTATACCTTGTTTTTCAATTTGCTAAATATTCCCTTGACATTAATTGCTCTCAGTGCCCAAGTTCAAACACATATGTAAATAATTTGAGGTTAAAAATTTAGGAAAAAGAAAGAACATGAGGGAAAAGAAAGGAAGAATTAAAATGTAAAACTAAAGCTGCAATTTGGCCCACAACTCATTGAAATCTGAGCAAATCCATCTGACTCAGCTGGGAATGTCTTTACTCCTCTTTACATTGAGCTCCAGACATCTAGAGCACATGTGCTATGTGGGGTATCACAGGTATGCAAGCCACGACATTCAGGACATCATGATTTGCTTCTTGGCCATCAAACCTTGCATCCTAAATGCAAGTATACTACATAGGTTAGTAAATAATCAATCACTTTTAAATTTTGCTATAGCTAGTGTGTAGTTATATATGTTATAGCTAGATTTCTGACATAGACTTTGTTAAGAAAGTCATGAAGAGCATTATTTGACAGGTATCCTACTTTACAAAAATCAGCGTAAAGTATACTCAAGACATACAGGATTCCTCAAGGTGATTAAAGAGAGGAAACCATTGGCAACTAAATAAAATTCAATGGAGAGGAAATACTGCAAGGTTAACGATAAGCAAATAGAAAACCAAGGCATGCAACATCTCTTCTGTCACTCTGCAAGCTAATCTTTAGTCAATATTTACTCTTAGCTCTTAGGAAGAGCCTGCATTCATTGGAACTTTGACTGAAGCTCCCTTGAGTTTAACAGCTGATAATTCATTCTGACTTTGGGCCACCACAGAAGTGTGCAACCTAAACAATGAAACACACGTTGAACAGTGTGGAGGCTGGAAGTAACAGGAAAACAGTGTATTTGGTTTGAATCTTCTACACACTTAACAAAAAGTGGAACTTTTTTGAAAATGTGTTGAACTGTTTGGATGGTGTTGTTTCAAAATTGCACACTACCATAGGCAAAATGAATAGCACTGGCATTTCAGACTTCTCAAACTCTTTGCTCAAAATAGCTATTTTTATTCTAGGTGGGGCTGCACATGTGTGTTCTGCTCAACAGGTATGAACAAAACCCCCTAGGGAAGCATTTTCTTCAGACTTAAAGGGTAAAAAAGGAATAGAATAATGTTACTACGTTCTAAGACAAAAGTTTTTGTAATAAATGGTATTTTCCTTAGCTTGTGTGTATTGCTTATTTAAACCAACTAGTGCACTCAGGATATCATTTAATGGTGTTCAGAGGTGCCACAAGCGATTGCCTTTATCAGTGCAAGGGTAAACAGCACAAAGTGTGGGTGTATTTATTCTTATCTGGGAGAGCTCACTACATGACAAACATGAGTTGGATTTGAGATGAGCTATGTGAGAACCTGAGTAAGGAGGTAAGTGAATAGTGGGTGATATCTGCAGAGAACACAAGGCAGAAAGAGACTTAAAGCCTCAGATACAGGATCAGTTTAATATACTGTTCTTTATTCAGTAACCAGTCATGATTGTAAAAGTAATCAACTAAAAATTCCTTACACAGCTCTTAACCTAAAAACCCCAACAAAATCTGATTGAAAATGACATTTTACCTACCAAATCATAACGTTATCTTAGATGCAAAAGGAAGTTTCTCTATTAATTATATTAGAGTTTTGAATGAATGTTATGTTTAATGTCTATATGATTCCTCCATAAAATAACTTCTTTAAAAGCAAACACAAATGCAGCAGGTTCCTGTTCCTTCTTTTGGCCAGCCTTAGACTTATATTAATCACTAATGATAGATAAACTGATGCAGATCTTGATTTGGCTTGAAGATTTGATGGCAGACTATAGTGTACTTGTAATTTTTAGACAACTGCAGGAGGGAGCTGCCTGTCCATCTGTCACATCTTGTTTTAATTGTGCAATGTGCTTATTAATCAAGAGACTCATAGAAAACAGTATTATTTTCTGAAATATTTATGTGCTTGTCCTCATTTCATGACCAAGCCCATGACAATCTGCTTGAACTCTTTCCCTAGAATGGTAACATCAGATCCATATTTCATTCATTTCCCATAAATAATGCAGCTTATCTCCTGTGGTATGTAGGCTGTCACATTATCTGGAACAGTTTACTCAAATATTTTTCAATTGCACAAATGCAATAAAGAATGATTTCTTGTAACACTGGCCTATTTATACCAGTTTTGCTTGATCAGTCTTTTGTACTTAATTTTCAAAAGCCAAGTTTGAGAAGATATTTTCTTCTTTGCATTGGAAATGTGTGAATCCGGCACAAGATCAGATAAATATAAGAAGAATACATTCTACTTATTATTTTTTAAATTGATCAAACAATTTTTTCTTTGAAGATTAAATTATTAAACTTCTTAAAAGCAATTTAATTTCCAGAATGGATTACCTTATTCTGTTCTAGGCTTATGATACCAAAAATGGTTTTAAAGTTTTAAAATTTGTGTAAGTGTTCTGAAATACAGTCATCCCCTATTCCATCCCTTGTGATTTTCCCACTACATCAGTGTTTGTACAATCACAGGGAAAGGCCACCCCTTGATGACTAGTACTTTTAAAAATTCTTGCTAATGCTGATTCTTCACAAGTACCACAATTATCCTAGTAACCAATAGAGAATGTAGGTTATACCCAGTTTTGCATAAATTTTATTTTGACTGATTTCTCCTTTATTTTATACAGAAAACTTATGTTTTTTAATTTATTCTAAATGACTACATTGCTTGCTAAAAGACATTTTAGCTTTGACTAATAATAGATTAATAGATTGATTAATGGCACCTAAAGATTAAATTCAGTCGAATGAGTTTAACAACACTGATTAAGGCACCTCTGTTTGCATGTTGAGCATGATATCAATGAAAGAAATAAATTTACATGACCTTACTACATTTAGAACAATAAATAAATAAATAAATGTGTATTTTAATTTGGTATTCTTCTCTTCTTCTTAAAAAATGGTGTTGCAATTTATTTAGCCTTTTCCATCACATCATGATGGACAAGAAACTTGCTTTTACTAGAGTGAAAGAATAGAAATTCAATCTGTGTAAATTTAATCTGTCTGTGAAAAAAAACAAAGGGACAAAACCTCCTCTTTCATACAAGGACTTCAGTGGAATTTTGTTTGTCTACATCAACAGTGAACTGGCTTAAGATGCTGCATAAACATGAGAGAAAACTATGAGCTATTATATGGATTCTGTTCCCTGATGGCTAACACAGTTACGTTACTAGAGCAGGAATACTGATAAACAATTCATTTTGATTTCTGTCACTACTATTACATCTAAGAAGAATATCTATTATGATATGATGTTAAAGATGAATCATTCCATTCATGTTCATGTCTCACTTCAATTGTCATTGCTGTCACTAAGAATAAATGTCTGCATCTTCCTTGTCCAGGCTTTTACCTAAGCAATCCCTAAGGTATGTCCCTAGCAACACTTCCAGTGGTTTT
Organism: Ifrita kowaldi; assembly: GCA_013398055.1. Lineage (NCBI taxonomy): Eukaryota > Metazoa > Chordata > Aves > Passeriformes > Cinclosomatidae > Ifrita > Ifrita kowaldi. The sequence goes on from VZRS01003565.1 coordinate 700,731, forward strand.
GCACCTTCACTGGTGTCCAGTGGTAAGTATCTGGGCTCTTAATAGTAAGGGAATACTACAAGTGGGATTTATGAACAGTCATCCCTTTCTTCCATGTTCAGCAAATGTACATTTATCACAAGGCAGAGGAATGTTGCTGAGCTGAAAAAGAAACCACAAAGAGGTGTAGGTATTCATGGGTTTTAGTAGACTCAAATGCCTATGGAGAATTTTCCTTTCTCATATTTTCATTTACAGTGGAGCTGAGCAGACTAAATGTCAGCATCTGCAGTGTAGGTATCTGTACCTAAGGTAGCTATCAGTATTTGAGGGAGAAAAATTCTATTTATCTAATCTTAAAGAGGATGTCTCAAATAGGTCAGATGAATCATGGTCTAAAAGAGTCAGTTTCTCTCTACACTAATAAAAAGAGCAGATAGATGTTAAAAATCAGGTGAAAATATTTTTTCCACACTTTGAGACAAAGTGTTAAAAGATTCCTTTAAATGATGTAAGGAACAGCTAATACAAATTTCCAGCGAAAAACTTACTATAAGTCAGCTGTCCTGTAAAATTAAGAATGAATACTTTTTTCTTCCCCACCCCCCAGGAAAATTATAGAAAAACTGTATGTCCTGAAATAAAATGGCAGTGCACAGGAAATGAAAAATGCTGTTGTGAGGAAAATGAAGGATAAGAAAGAGAAGTGGTATGGTATCTGACATATATCTCCTAGATGTATGTCCTGTCTAAAAGCAAAAAAAGTAATAGCAATGGTAGTTAAAGGAACTGAGTGATAAACATGCTAAGAACAAAACAATATGCTAAGAACAAAACAAGGTCCATTTCTTCAAAGATTACAATATGAACACAAAGATACTTTCTGATTTAGTTAAGAAAGATCTATTTTGGAGATCCCAAATACCCTAGCCAAGAGACAGGACTAGTGACACAACACGTTACTCCTGTCTTACCTCTATAAAGAAGAGACTAGCTGCTGATGTCGGATGATGGTACATGTAGGCAGTCACCAGGATGGCTGCAGCCACAATGAGGACCAGGACCAGAATGCCAACAATTAAGCCGGCATGAAGTGTTCCACTTTTCTTCTCCGCTGCGCTGTCATCTGTGGAAGCTGCACAAAGAGCACACTTCTTAGGACAGTAACTTACACCTTACCCATACCATTGCACACTTGGCAACTGAGCAGTTGCTTTTTCTGTGTTACACAGACCTCATTTTCTACAGCCCAAGCTGGAAAAAGATGTTAGATGTCTCTTTTCTACAACTGGGTACTCTCATAATCTTAATGAAAAGACTAAATGTTTTACTGATTTTAATTCAATAAATAACATTAACATCCTTTCTTTTGAATGTAAAATGGACAGTCTGAAGGTCTTAATTACTTTCATAATAAATTTTGCTTTGGTTTTCTTATAAAATGATTGCAATTATCTCACAGACAAAAAGTACTAATTGAATACATTTTGAACATTGCATTTTTCTTTAAATACTCCATTTGAGACATGCCACAAACTCTTGTGAGGTCTAACTATTAAGCGTATTCTGAAAGCCTTATTCATTAGCTTGTAGGAGAGTTTGGAACTATTTGCAACTGAATCAGAGAGCCAAAAGTGCAACAGATGGATCCTGCAATATTTTGATCTTGGTCTGAATGGAACATTCATCATACCAAGGTATTACAGAACACCATCCATTTGCTAAACTTGATACCAAGAGGCCACTCATGCTATGCTCCTGTCAGGATAAAAGAGGGCTGTCTCTGTCACACAAGCAACTTGTCAGCAGTGCTTCCAAATAAGTGGCTGAAAGACTTTCAACAACAGTGTAAGCTTTGGGGAAAAAGTTTCTCAATATATCAACCAACACTTGTAGAACTGTTTGTTCTTCATCATTCTCTTCCATAAAAGAATTACTGGTCTGCACACTTCAGCAGGCAAAAGAACCATTCAAAAGTCCTAGGTTTAAGAAACACCAGTAGAGGAACACAAACTTCCATCATTCTCCCAAGGGTTCTTGACCCCAGGGCAGTGGTCACAGCACCAGGCCTGACAGAGTTCAAGAGGTGTTTGGACAATGCTCTTGGGCAGATGGTGTGACTCTTGGGGATGGTTCAGTGCAGGGCCAGGAGTTGGACTTGATGGTCTTTGTGGGTCCCTTCCAACTCAGCTATGAGTCTGTGTGATATTCCCACTGCTTTCTGCTTTTCTGGAGATCCTTCTAATCACTTCCATGCCTTACTCCATACGACACCTGTCTCTGCTCTTGCTTAGTCCTTTGAAGGAGCAGAGGATTCATAGCTTGTTTGTCTCATAATTGTCTTTTTGACAGTTTCATACTCTATACTTCAAGGTCACATTTTTGCATCAAAAACTATTTTATCACTCGTACCCATTTTCAGGCTGATTTGCACTAAATGAGCAATTTGTATTGTTACTATGTTATGGTTCAAGACATAACATCATATTCTGCACATTCAAAAATGCTGGACTTCAGCAAAGGTCCTAACCACTCTGTAAAATTCATCAATTTAATCCCTTTTGATCTGATATTTTCTCAGCTTTCAGCATCCAGGTTTGCAAACTAGAACACCGTCTCTTTGAAACATCACAGGTGTCAACTGCCTGCCCAGATTTCTGCTAGTTGAGGGTGGAGCACTGTGTGGACATCAGTGCAGTAGTCAGAATGCCAAATGCAAAAAATAATGAAACGAAAGAAATGCTTTCCTTAAATTACAACAAGTTTAAGTAACTTGTAATTTCCATAATTGAAATTCAGTCCATTGACCCCAGGGCTCAAATACTCATGAGAAATTGATTTCGCCCTCTTTGCACAGAGACAATAAACAGTGTTGTCAACATTGAAAACACTCTTTGCTGCAAAATCAGCTGTCAGTTCTTTTAAAAGGCCACCAAGGGAAATAGATGAAAAAATAAGGACTTGGAAACTTTTTCAGGTCTAGAAATCTTACTAAGATTATCACAGCACATCTGTTGTTCCAGGCAAGGCTAAACCCATGGGAGGCTATTTGTTTTATGACCAATCCTTCCCCAAAAGGAGTATTCTCAATGGAACTTTCCCCAAACTTTCCTTTTCTTATGCTCAAGAAGCAATTGTTACATATAATATACTCTATATTTATAACGCCTTCTCAAGCTCTTAAATGCATAAAACTTTTGAGCAGAAGGAGGCTGTTAATATCTCCAAGGTCAGTCTGCTTCTCATTAGGTGCTGAATGACTGGATGGAAAGAGGAAGTAGCTTTTTTACCACTAATTTAAAGGCACAGAATCCAAACATGAAATAACTGTTCTGCTGCTGGAATGTTGTTTAAAAAATAAAAGTGAAAACACAATAAAAATGTTCTCATTGTTTCCATGATAAACACACGAAAACTATAAGATCTTTGATTTAAAATAACTGTATTATGCCTCCAGTTACTGTTGGGCTAGCTTCTTTTGGAGTAGGAAAACAAAAGAACTCAAGTAATGAAAATCTTGTCTTGCCATGGCACACAGGGAGCGCGATGCTGACTTTAACAGAACAAAGGTGTCTACAGAGACTGCTGTTTAGTGTTTACAGACTGCTTCTTGCTGCTTGTAAACACATTGAGAATACATTGTCAACATTATTTTTCTCATAACTGCATATTAACCCTTGAGGTCTGCAAAATAATGAAATACATTGTTTTATATTATCTAAATTTAAGGTTTATGAAAAGTTTCTACAGTGGTAGTTTTATATATGAGAAAACAAAATTGTGATACACACATTTACACATCATATGATATGAGAAGGAAAAGAGTTTAATTTCCAGGGATTACTATCTCTGTCGGTGAGAGCAGAGATACAAAATATTTTACAGGAAAACTGAGGAAAAATAGACAAACTTCTGGTACTTCCTGGCTGGAAAATTTCCTTTATATAAAGTGAAACAAAAGGTGAATGACAGACAAAAAAGTAGAATTTCATTGTGAAGACTTGGAAAATAAAATTTTGCTTTTCCCTCAAAAAACCATGGCATTCCTTTTTACTCTTGCATTTTGTTCAGGTGGTAAAAGACCATCTGGAAAAACACCATTGGAGTTGAACTTCCAATTCAAACTCACTTACATGCCCATGAATTATTAAGGGATAAAACACAATACCTTATTTGACCCTCCTGACTAATGCACAAAGCCAGGGATATAGATGATTTAAATAGCAGCAATTAGCCTTAAGATGATAACTCAGTACTAAACTTTGTTCTTTTCTCCCCTTTTTTAACCAGAAGAATGAATTTTCTCCATTTTGGTCCGCCAAAGAGCAGAAAACTTCTCTTGCTGCATGGTCTGGGGTTAACACGCAACTGCAGATCAAGTTCACTCACCAGCCCTCCACCCTATTAGGTATGTAATTTCTAGCCTGGAAACTGTATCACTCCTATTTGCGTCACTGTGGGTTTGAGTTAACAGGCTGCTGCCAAGAGGGGGGACATAATGTGTAGTACAGCTGAGCACACAGGGTTACAGGCACAGTGAGCTCAACAGAGCCACCAGGTTTTTCCCCTCTTCTGTGCCTTCATTTACATCTGGAATGTGAATCTACCTGGAGACTCCTTGCTTTATGGGGCAGGTATATGGTTCTTCAAACTCAAGCTTTTTCCCCGTACATAATGCAGATTCCTGAAAAGATGATTAATGACCTGTGGGAGGGAATAAGGGAATGTGCAGTTGGAAGAATTCTCCAGAGACTCAAGGGAATCCCCATAAAAATTCTCTCTCTACCTCCTTTAGGAGCAGCATGCTCTGGAGTTCTCAACTTATTCACAGTAATGGTGTGTGATTTTCCTGATTTGTGGGTTCAATCCCTTAGCATTTGTTAACATTTTGAGGTTAAGCCATTGCTTTACTTGGTTTCATGATGATTTATAAAGTTATGGCTCAGCTAATGCTTTAAAAACTGATTTCCAATTGCATGTAAGAAATGAAAGGTGGTCTCTGAGTGAGAATATTACGAACTTTAACACACAAAATCAGAATTCAGTGTCTGGCTTTGCTATCAATTTTCTGTAGGACCCAGGGCAACTCAGTAAGTCTCTCCAAGATTGATCAACTGCTTAGCGTAGTGAATTGATGAGAGTACATTACAATGAAACCCCTCTGTTTATAGGATGACAGTACTCTAAACATGCTAGCTAAGGGCTTTCATTCTTCTGCTCTAAAATATCACAACAGTTGTCATCTGTACTAATTTTAGTTTGAGCTGATTGAGACCATTTAAGCCATTACAATACGTAGTAGCATCAAACAGTTGGCATCATGAAGCTCAAGACTGTACCATGAAGGACCACACCATTTGGCCTGGAAAGGTAGCTGACTCAAATCCAGATGAGCAAAAAAGTTAGCTATTTATAAGTATTTCAATTCTGTCACCCCGTTGACTCCTCTTAACCCCACTGCAAGCAAACACAAGACAGCCAGATAAATCTTGTTCTTGTCTAATCCTGTGTCTAATGTCTGTAGAGTGTTACTCACCAGAGTACCCACCAGACCTTTGGGAGACAGATACTTCAATATCAATGCAAAATGTACAACACTATTAGCCTTCCTTCACATGGCCTTCATTTTTCCCATTCTTTCCAGTAACCCATGAACACCGATGTCAAAGCAGTGTAGAGAAGATTGGAGGAGGCTACTAACTGCAAAACTGGGTTAACTCCATGTAGAAGAGGAAGTTAAAAAGACAGAAGATCACAGAATCTTTGTGTGCCCCAGCTGTCACACTGCCATAGCACTGTGACAGCAAAAGGAGCAAATGACAAGATAAAACATGAAGTAAAGCAGCCTTTTCTTAAAAGTTTATCCAGTTTTTTACATGTAGCCCTCCTTAAGATCTGCATTTAGAGCTACATGGGGTCTTCACATTGTCGTGGTGTGCTTGGGCCCACTTGGGGCCCGCCTCCTGTCCTTCTAAGTTTTATTACCCAATGGGCTGGTGAGTCCGCCCATTGGGAGGGTTTTTAGGCGGGTCCTAGGCTAGAAGGCCTTGCCCCCTGCATCTCCTCCCTGCCCCTTTTTCTAGAGAGTTCTGTTTCATTCGGTACATGATTGGTTTGTTTAGGTTGTCTCCTCCCTTGTTGCTCTGTGATTTGTCGCTTGTACCTTAGTTCCTCCCATTCAGTTTATCCCTATTGGACCTCATTGTAAACTCCGCCCCTTTTTCCCTTCCTTAAAATCCCATGCTCTGTTCATTTTCCTTCGGATCGTCCCTGTCCCCCGATTGGAAATAAACACTCTGGTCTATTACGGGAGATCCCCTTCTCTCAGTCCTTTGTCTCTGCCTCTTCGCCTCCTTTTCCAGTGTCCACAGCTCGACCCTTTCCACGTCGGCAGGCCCTATTGGAACTTTTGCCTGCACTCGGTCACCCTCGGCTGCTAAAGTGCAGTCTCCTGGCTGGGTCGCCGGGCAGCCTAGTGGTCAGGCGACTGCATCACATTATCCTTTTGATCTGGTACAAAGTCAACAAAGTGTAAATGGGTAAGAAAGTCAGCTGTGTGCCTTTACAACAAAGTCATGACAAGAGTAAGGGTAGGATACCATATATCATTTTACGTCTTAGAAAAACAAAGAGAAACTAAACTAGCATGCTGGACTTCAATATAAGTTGAAGTGTCCACACCCAGCTGTTCTGTTTTTTTAGCATCATGCTTCTCTAATGTGATATAAAATGCTTAATATGATTAAATCCTCTCTTTTTCATGAGAAGAGAGTGGCAGAAACGGTCTGCATCCTGGCCTGCAGGTTTCTGGACAGGAATGGAAACAAAACACATTAGCTAGTACACCCTGAAGAGAATTTATTTAAGGAAACCTTGGGTGCCTATGAACAAGATGTTAGCACGTAATTTAGATTTTTCTCTGTAGCTGGTAGACTTAGGCACCCCTATAGAGTAACACATCCTAGTTTGGGCACATCTTTTAGCATGACATTAATTACTTCCTCTTGCTTACTGCTTGCCACTGGCTAGGAGAAATGCCTAAAGAAACAGCTTGTGGCTTCCTGGCTAACACCAGATGAGATGAAGCCTCTGGAAGGTCATTTCCTGTGGCTAGGCTAAGTTCTGGCAATAAAACAAAGCCATATCCTGTCAATCTTATCTTATACAAAGTCCACTTTAAAACATTTTTAAGCCACCACTAAGGTTGCGTTCATAACTTTTTAATTTATTATGTTTTGCTTTAAAATTGGGGAAGACTCAGCTAATTCCTAGTGACTTGTTAAGCTGAATCACTTGGTTTTGGACTGTGGGGTCATAATAACTTCGTTTATGTCAAAAATATTTGTTTTGCCTAAAAGATTGGCTTATTTCTTTGGTGAAATATTTGTAATTTTCTGAATCATTTAGAAAGTTAACATATTAGAAAGAAATTACTTATATGACTCTTTTCAGGCATTAGCTGGGGTTTAATGTCTTGCAGCTGGAGTTCAGTTTCACAAGAAAAAAAGGACTACATTTTCTCCATAATTTGGAACAGCTCAGACTGCAATTTTTAAGTGAAATTAGGAAGAGAGATGACTAATGGAAGCTTTCCAGACACAGGACACTGTTGGAAAACAATAGCCTTGGGTAAGTTTATCACTATGTATAAAGTGTAGAAAAGTACTCTTTTTTCCAAAACTTTGTCTACCTTTTGGCCATTTCTTACTGGGTTTCCTAATATCTCAAAATTGAATTAAGCTCTATATAGTACAATTGTTAATCTTGTTAGTACATCCCTGTTGTTGTATCTAGACCATCTTTGAAAATGTCCAGGCAAGAGCAAAAATAGCATGATACCGACATTTCCTAGAACTACATATGCTGGGATGAACTTGTTAACAAACAACTAAAACAGCTTTCTTCCTCAGGCAGGTTTTCTTTTTGCACAAATTTCCTTTTTTTGAAACAGAAATTTCTGTACACCTTGATGAATGAGAAATGTAGCACTTGTCTGATACCTACCGTCCAACCGACATAGATTTTTGTTTTGAGTTTTTAAGCTGAAAAACTGTGGGTGATTCATAGCAATCAAATAATTACAACAAAGTGTCTAAAAAGGTCAAATAAAATGTCTAGATATGCTGGCCAATCATCTAAATCATCCACCAGAGAGTTCTCAACAATAAAATACTGCATTATGGGATAGCCATGGCCAATTTCTCACAGTTTTAATGAAAAATTAGGCTTTTAAGCTGTTTAGTCAGTTGCGTTAAATTTTAAGAAAATGAAAAAACAACAGAATCTAAAATTAGTAACAAAAAAAGAATTGGCCATTTTTAGAGCTGGACATCTTCTTAGAACTTATAAAATGCTTGTTATTTTAAGGAGAACTAAGATATAATGAAAATTGTGATGGCATGCCAGCTGTATTTTAAAATGGTTTAGGCATGTATGTAATAGGCATCTGTCATGTCTGTAAAGATAGAGGGCAGGCAGAAGAAACAAAACCAAGCAAATTTGAAATGTATATTAAGATATGACACAAAATTGTGGATAGATTACAGCGCAGTTGCAAAAGATTTTCTCGTATAATTAAAAGGTCAAAGCAGTATGATCAGAACAAAAAATTTAAATTTATAATAATTTATACATTTATAATATTTGGTTTCAAAAGTTCTAGACAAAGGTAAGATGCAGAATTTCTATGGAATCCTTTTGTTCTACCTAACCAGATATAGACTGCTATCACCCACGGACACATCAAACTATAGGCAATCATTGATCAAATATAGCTTTGGTTTTCCATTATAAAGGGTTCCTTTTCATTAGAGTTTTAAAGGATTTAGTGTGAGAGAGTAAAGACCCTGTATTCGTGACTTGGAATAATCTACTCTTTATGAAAGGCTGCAAACCACAGAGAATCAAAGAATGTGCCTGCGGCTGCAGAGGTTTTATCTGAGTCTAATCTAGGGGACACTGGAAAATTCAATGCGTAATTGAAGATTCATCAAAAAGAACTTCTCAGATTAAAATCTACGTTTACTGTGTGAATGAGGAATCCTGGAGTGTTGCTTTGCTTTTGTGTTGTTTGAAGTAACTTTCATTTTTTTTTAAATTTCAAGAATAAAAGGAACAGCTCAAGGAAAATGAATAATCACATCAGGTGTTGGTTTGTACTCCTAAAATGCAGCAGCTTTCTCTGTGGAAATGAACTTTCTATGTATAACCGATGCCTCAAACCCGACAACTCACCTACCAAGTAGGCCACAGCCATCCATCTCTTGCTCTAGGATTCAACACTTTTACAGAGGTTTTCTTTGCAGATCTTGGGCACAGAATAAACAAGTGAAAAAGTAATCCTGTTGCAATTCCTAAACTGAAAGAAACTTGGATGTGTTTTCTAAACCCCACTTTTGGAATTGTTTTTTATACAACAGCATATTCTTTTGAGCTGTGTATGAGATGCTCATGATGGACAGCTGCCTGGTCCTGGGTCAGCCACCTGCCACAGAGCGTTGGTTCACAGGGCAGAGTGTGGGCACAGTTCAGCCAGGAATACGCCTCCTTGTATGGAGCAGACACGGAACAGGAGAATGAAGTGCTGCCTATTGACCTCTAAGAGCACTGAAGCACTTTTCACAATAAAATAAAAAACAATTTGATTTCAAGAAAGAAAGAAAGTTTCAGGGACATTTTCATAGACAAAATGCCTAAAAGTACCACCCTGAGTTTGCAGATCACCTTATTCCAAGGGATCACTTATGTGTCAAAGCAACATCAAACAACACCACTGCCAACAAATGGACAATTAAACACCCAATACAGCATGTGACCAGCCTTGCCGTGGTTACTGACAGCAAAATGACAGAGGGGAGACTGGCAAGGAAGAGGATGACAACTGCTGCCTGTGGAGTGAACAGATCTCCAGTTTGAGGGAAGGAGAAAATAATGGCTGAATATGACTGAAAAACAAATGACACCAAAACAAAACAAGCTACGTGGCATCTGCACTCTGTGTTTTTTAAAACTTGAATAATTCTCTGTGAGGGTCCTGAGAAACTGCTATATCTCAGCTGTTCTGGACTGCTGTATGTGGCACCTGTGTTGTTGGGGTCTCCATGTAAGCTCAGGTCCAAACCTAAGCTATGTTATAGATGAACCTACATTCAGTCCCATCTCTGATGTTGCGTCCTGGACCAACACCGAAGGAGCTTGTTTCCAGTCCTGTCCATGGACCATGCCTCCTTCGATGGGCCTTGGAGCTGTTTATCCTTTTGCTGCTGCAGAATCCCTGTGTAGACCTGGCTCATCATCTCACCTCTTGGACCACTGATGGGAGATGCTTCCTCTGGTCCTTCCCTGAGCTGTCAGCAGCTGTGCCACTTTGCTACCTCGCTGTTCCTTTCCTGCCTTGCCAGCCTGTCTTCCTGCCTTGACCCTGGGTCTGCCTCATTGCTGCAGACTCAGCTGAAGGTCACCAGACCAGGGTTGACCCCAGTTGCTTCCCCTGAGCTGCTGGACTTGCCCTATGCCCGGCCTGTGCCTGCTGCCACACTTGGCTACCTGTTCCCTTGACCCATGAGAGAAACTTGGTGCTCCCTGCTTGGAAAGGCAATCAGAGCTAATAATATTCCCCTTTATATCAGTGGAAATATGATTTATATAAATTTGTTCAGCAAATCATCTTCTGCTTTGATAGACCATTCTGAAGCCTTCAGAAATGAACCCAAATCTTCCTTTCCACCTCAGCAAGCTCTACTTTGGCAGCGAACACAGTCTAACAACTCAGTCCTATTCTAATAGGGGAATTCTCATCCACTTCAAAGGGAGAATGAACAAACTTTCAGGTCTCAGTCCTTGAACTCACAAAGAAGATGACAAAAGCAGTCCCCTGCAGAGCCTCATTTAACAGGGGCTTTTATCGGTATGACAAGGTGATCTTATTAACTTGCACAGGGAATGTGTATGGAGTAATGTAGGATCTCTGATAGTACAGACATAGATATAAAATGGGTATGCTTATTAACAAGATGTCATGTAAAAATTCACTACTGTGAATGACTTTATAGCACAGTATTATTATTTACAACTAGCACCATATACTCCCTTAATACAGTTGAATAAAACTGCATTATTACAGTCAATAACTGTATTAATACTGCATTATTAGTCAATAACTGTATTAATACAATTAAAATTTATTTAATATGTCCATAATAATACCTGCTCTTTTAATATGGAATTATAAAGAGAGCTGTAAATGTTTAGTTTCCTAAGCAGTTCCTAAGCTTATTTGCCCTACTTGTCTTCCACAGAGATGTGGGATGCTGGAGTCCCTTGAGAGTCTAGTAAAAACTGTTTCTACAATCTGATCTTGAGTAATGACGTTCAGTGGGGTATAATTTGACAAAATACTGACACTATTTACAGACAAAAAAATATTTCTTACCTCCATTATCTTTTAGGTGCAGTGCTATCTTCGTGTCATCTATAAAGGAAACTCACCGTTAGCTGAAGGAAAATGCATTTTTCTAGGTCATGAATCATTTTAGTAATCAGTTTCTAATGTCAGGGAAATTCCACAACAAGGAAATTATTTGGTACTCAACTCAATGAGAACTAGATTGTGGTGTTTCACACTGAGCACTAAATTTTTTTACCACTAAAAGAAAGCATTTATGAGAGTGTTAAAGCATTCAGGAGGATTCAAAAAACTGGCAAATAAAGGTATTAGAGTCTCTTTCATGATGTTCATAAATAATTCATATATGTTACATGTTCATACATAGCTTCAGCATTCTATCATATTAAGGACTATATGAACCAACATACGAAAATAAAGTAAGACAATGACTTAGCTGCTTTTTGAAGCATATTGAAAAGGTCTACTAATACGAAAACCTATTTACTTCCATATTCCTCTTTTTCTTGTGAATTTCAGTGAACAGAATGCCAGAGAATATTCCTTTCAATGCAGTCCAAACGCTGCATTGACAGTTTCTAAACTTTTATTGTTTTAAACAAAACCAGTCTTTCTTATCAGTAGATTCCCACCTTGAAATGCCTTCAGCTCAGATTTTCCTGTCACAGGCCACTTGGAAAATCTGCCTGTACCTAGTACTTTTTCTTGTGTCAACATACAGTTTCCACAAACAGACACACACGCGCGCGCACGCACGCACGCGCACACCCATATTTTATAGATGTTCCTTCATTAATCTGAGTTAGCTTTCTTGCCCAGATTGATTTCCTCCAAAAGCAGAAAAGCAGGATATTCCAAGCTCAAAAAGGCAAGATTTAAGCAGCCAGTGGTACAAGGATGAGAACTGACCCACCATTACTTACCCAGTTAATCTGGTTCAGAAGCCTAGAGAAATTATTTCGCAACAATGAGCACTATGTGAAAAGAATAGTGTCAACTGACTGAAAGAAAGTAAACAGGCATATTTCAAAGATGTTTTTAGTTTGGGTTATCTACAATTTTCACCTGGATAAATAGAATCTATAAAAGAATTAAAAATTCATTAAGTCTGTGATGGGAATTTCTTCTAGATTTAGCAGGGACCTTTACTACTACTGTTTCAGAAGGTTTTGGACTATGGCCTGAATGTAAAGGAACATGAAACCTCAAGTTTTCGAAGTCTGCCTGACTTGCCCTTGCTTCTCCAGCAGCATCCTCTCCTCCAGCCCTCATCCCCCTTGCACCTTACTGGTGCAAGAGTGAGCAGTTTAAAAGCAGTAGCAGAGAGAGCCTTGACTGCAAATCCCAACTCCTCCTTCTGCCCCAAGGGTAAAAGGTCATTATCAACATATACTTAAAGGAAATAAATTTCTTTCTGAGTTGTAAATTACTTTTTTCCAAGTGTAAAAATGCAATGTATACACGTCACCTTCTGTGGGCAGGCTAGTTGGAAGGTGGGAAGTAGTGGATCCTCTGGTGGTTGTTAAAACTCTGAACCTTGTGGTGGTTGGCAGAAGGGTGGTGGTGGAGTACAGAGGTGTTTCAGTTGTGTCTATATTCTTCTCACAAATCTTATCTTTTGACTGTTGGGAAACAACAGAAACAAGGAAAAGAAAATTAATTCTCAGTGGAAACTCTCAAGAATGAAGAATTTAATCATGGACAAGCTGCTGTGATAAAAAGAGTGAAAATAGACACTCTAGATCAAGAAATTTCAATTTTCTTTTAATTTTCCTTTTTTTTCCTTTTCCTCTTTAAAGTACTCTGTGCAACATTCATCAAGATATATTTTTTCAGTTATCTGCAAAATTTACAATTCTTAATTGCTAATGACAAGGTTTCAAAGTCAGCCCAGACTGTCAAAATTCTTATTTCCTTTGATCAGAGTTTAACATCGAAGTTATAATTCAGATTTTCACTCTTTTACTATGAAAGCTCACTGCCATCAATTGAGGTGCCAAAAAATATGTTAAAAAAGATATGTGGGAATTAAATAGTAGCTCTTCAAAGTGAACAATGTGTAGTTGACTGGAGCATTTAATTAGGCTTTACATACAATTATCACAGAAGAACACACATATATGCATAAAATGTGGCATGTATTCAGCCTACAGAATATTTATTTACTACAATAAAGCAGTCCATTCACTATATGCTTATTAATTCTACATAATATTAAAATGTCATGTATCATTTGTCTATAGCAATAAATATACTAAGCATAATTATTATAAAATGTAAACAACAATAATAAAAATATTATATTAGCACACTATAAATAACAATCATCATACAATAATTTAACATTTATTTGCTTGGGCAAATATTTTCATGCAAGTATGGAGTCCGCTTGTTTTTTTTTTCCTCCCAAGTTCTGGACATTTTTAAAATTCTGCAGATGCAATGAATAATTTCTTTTATGGTTCACACAGTTTGGCAGAAAAATACATCCAATTATCTTGCCGCAAATATGGGAACTGCATCTGACTCCTGCTGTCCCCATTCATTTTAATGAGAAGTGGAGTCCTGCAAACATTTATTTCATTTTATTGCGATCTGGCAGTCAAAACCCAGTGGGCATTGTCTTTCTTTTAATATGCACAGGTATTTTATTGTTTGTTGTTTTACCAGAAACAATTTATTACATTAAAGAAAGGTTTCAATACCTGCAGGATAATTATTCTTTAAATTTCTTTGTATTTTTCTTGAAAAATACTGTTAATTTCAGTGATGCAATTTAATCAAAATTTAGCTCAAAGTTTATATTAAAAATAAAGAAACCTTACTACCTCATTATTCCTCATTATTCATCCTCTTGAGCAAAGGCATCTAAAACTAACCATTGTGTGCTAATTATTGATCCTTCGCTGAACTCTAGAAGTCAGCTCAGGCATAATTCTGACAGATGCCAAGTAAGATGTTGCTTCTACTTCAGAGAGCCCAAAACCTGGACAGTGAACTGCCACCAAGTAGCCTGAAACTGTGCAAATTAAACTATTAATTTCTCAGATACACTTAGTGTATCAATAATTTCCTCTCAGATCATGTACTAAATCCTGGAGCACCAGCTGGACTGGAAGAAGAGAGAAGCAGAATGGGATGTTACCGTCCTGCAGAGAGGTTTCTGGATAGCTTCATTTACAAGCACAACTGAGTCCTAGCTAAATATAATCTGGATTAAAGCAATACAAGGGTTGTGCACTATAACAACACATGCTCCCCGTAACTTTTATCTTATGTTCTTGAAGAGATTGCCCCCCACAGACAATAAATCTCTCCGAAATTTTGCTTTTAAATCGGCTGATGACAAACTGCAAAGCTGAAGCTTCAAGGCCATGTAACAAGGCAGTACATAGGTTGCAGTTATTTTGCAATTTACATTTACATTTGCAATTAATTCCATTAATCTAGATTTATATCATTACTTCTCTTTGCTTCTACTGAAAATAAAACAGAATGTGCTTTTCTAACTAGACACTTAGGGCGAACTAGACACTTGCCGTGGGTTTCATCTAACATTTCAGAAGGCCCATGTTGCTGAAATTCATGACGAAATTTAACCTGTTCAGAAAAAATGGAAAAATAACTGCTTTTTTATGGCCACCAGAAGATTAAGAGTGCCATAAATTAATTTTTTCCTATCACCACCATCCCAACATGGGAAAAAAAAGGAAAAATTAAAAAAAAAAACCGAACACCAAACCAAAAACATTGTAAAGGAGCTTTTAAACTGGAAAAGAATCATCATCATTTTAAATTTTTCTGGAAAATGAACTTCTCTGGTCCAGGAGTAACCCAAATAACTTTCAGAGGAGGCTCATGGTCCCTGTTTGACAACCCACAACTACCACAGTCAGGTATCTTCCTCATCCTCTCATTGCATCTCCATGAAAAGAAATCAAAATGCCATGTAGGTCGGTCGTGTGAGGGCTTTTAAAATTTTTTAAAAATTATTATTTTTATTTTATCTCTTTGAATTCATGTGTGCATTTTCTTCTTTATTAAATGATTTGGCCAGATTTCATAATCAAAATGCAATACCTGTTTTTCACCTGAGAATACTCTGGGCAAAGGGTTTTCAGAAGAACATCACAGTTTCTTCCCCTTTTCTGGCAAAAGTCAGAGATCTAAAAGAAAATCAGTGCAGGGACACTGTTTTGGAGGAGGCTTTCTGTTTTTGGGGGTTTTGTTTAGTTAAAGTAGTTTCTCAAAGATAAAATTTTAATTTTTGTCCATTTTATTCCCACAAATGGGGAATGAAATTGCTCAGATTATTCTTCTTTGTTATGCCTTATAGAATTTCCCCTGAATGATAAATATAGTATGTCTTTGGCCTTGAAACTATGCTTTATAATCTGAATAATTTAATAAAAAACGTCATAACTATGTAAATTGCCTCTGATGGGCTGAGGATGTAAACTACTCACATACCTCTTCAGGGCAGCCACTGTCTACCCAATCTTGCCGGTGACGATCAAATCCACTGGAGCATCTTTAAATGACGAAATAGATAGGAGTTGTCCAGATGGAAATAGGAGGGAAGAAAAGAATGAAGGAAGAGAGAGGAACAGAACAGAGTGACAGAAAGAATAAGTAAATTATATGATTTAAAATCCATATGATTTACATGGTATCACTTCTATTCAAGATGCTGTTGCTTACAACAGGAATCACTGCTTTAATCCACTTCAGTGAAAGGTGTTTCTATGAATGAGACTTTATTTTAGATTTAAAATTTATTTAAAAATTTTAAATAGGAACATCTCCCTTCCACTGGATAGTTATTCTTAAGACGTCATTGACCCATAGCATTTTTAAGATCGATGTCAACCACACTGATTTAATTTAGTTTAATTATTATTGTCCAGACTTCTTAGCCAGGAAAATTTAATCCCACAAAGGATGCAGTGAACCAGTCACTGGGTTTATCAGGCAAAGTTATCTGAGACATCAAGATACACATATAGCCATTTAATCAATCTTCACAGCTCCTCTGAACACTCTCCATGACGAATAGAGAACACTGTAAAGCTGCTTCTACCTCCTCTCTAGATGCAGAAACCTTAAATTTTCTTATCATATTTCTTATCAAATTAGGTGAATTTAATAACCTCTTTGCAATATCCTTTGTCTCCTGCTATATGTAACAAAGAAATTTTTAAGAAACTTGTAACACTTTAGTATAATGATTCCCCTGGAAATCCCTATCTCTCAAGAGTGTTATCAGTGATTGTAGAGTAAGTTTGTGTTTCCTAGACAATAGGTAGCATCACAAACAGAAAGCATTATTAAAATGGCAAGCAAATAACTAAACCATGATGTTCAGCTTTGAAAGAGATTCTTCCCAGCCATGGTGTTTTTCATTTTGGAGGGTATGTTTTTGGGTTTCTGCATTCGTTTCCTGCAGTGTTTTGTTATGAGACAGGGTGATGTCATTTGGCACCTATGGTCATAACTTACCTGAATGTATAAAAACCAATTTCCTTGCTGTCTTTTAATAAGACTAGGCAAGCAAATAAGGTCACTGTTATGGTTAGCTGTATTTAAGGGTCATTTTTTGGTTTACAAAGAATTGAAAGATGACAAGACATGTCAAGTAATACTACTTCAACCAAGGTAACAGGTTCATTGGAAGAATGGAACACTGGAGTAATTTTTATAGTAGGAGAGGATGTTACAAAAAGTTGTAAACAATGGTAACAACACTCTTGGGATAAGAAACTATTATTATAGTTATACTATTATATAGTATAATTATTCTGAGTAGAATCTACAAAGACTTTGAGAAAAGATTTTGAGAAAAATGTTCATTCTCTTGTTATACCTGCATTGATCCACATTTTGCCATTTGCAATATTACTGACAGAAATACCCAAACACTAAAAGGTGTCATTTTTCACATACTCTGTAGCAACTGGCTACTCCAAAAAGCTATGGCAGTTAAGAAAAGAAATGTCCAAACCAGAAGTGTATTTCAGAGAAACACAGGTGTCTCCTTCCCAATGCACGAGGCTTCTGACACAGGAAGGACACTGACCTGCTGGAGCGAGTCCAGAGGAGGGCCACAAAGATGATCACAGGGCTGGAGCACCTCTCTTATGAAAACAAGCTGAGAGAGTTGGGGTTGTTCAGCCTGGAGAAGAGAAGGCTCCAGGAAAGCCCTATACAGACTTTCCACACTTAAAGGGAGCTTACAAATGAAATGGAGAGAGACCTTTTAGCAAAGCTTGTAGTGACAGGACATGGGGAAATGGTTTTAAATTGAAAGAGAATAGATTGATATTGGATATAAGGAAGGAGTTTTTTACAGTGATGCTGGTAAGTCACCAGAACAGACTGTCAAGAGAAGCTGTGAATGTTCCATCCTTGGAAGTGTTCAAGGTCTGGTTGGATGAGGCTTTGTGCAAACTTGCATCTACTGCAGGAAGTTCCTGCCCCTGTCAGTGGGGCTGCACTGAGTAATCTTTAAAGATCCCTTCCAACCCAAATCATTCCATGAATAATGACCCCTGGAAAAGTGTTTTCTTGCTGAAGTGTGAGTGAATCAGTGCTATGCTGGGAGTTCAGGGCTGCTTCTCCATCTCTGTGGTGCTCTGTCTCCATGAATGTATGAAAGAACAAGGAAAACCTTACTAAGCAGAAAGAAATGATGACATGGCATTCCAGGTATGAACAGAACTTTTTTCAGTCTCCACTACTTTTCTCTAAAATTTGAAGAGCTTCATTAGCAACTTCTGTGCTCATCTCAGAGGAGGACTGGACTGATTTTCAGATATACTGAAT
>VZRS01003565.1:719679-761298 GCA_013398055.1 Ifrita kowaldi
TGAAACTATTATTATAGTTATACTATTATATAGTATAATTATTCTGAGTAGAATCTACAAAGACTTTGAGAAAAGATTTTGAGAAAAATGTTCATTCTCTTGTTATACCTGCATTGATCCACATTTTGCCATTTGCAATATTACTGACAGAAATACCCAAACACTAAAAGGTGTCATTTTTCACATACTCTGTAGCAACTGGCTACTCCAAAAAGCTATGGCAGTTAAGAAAAGAAATGTCCAAACCAGAAGTGTATTTCAGAGAAACACAGGTGTCTCCTTCCCAATGCACGAGGCTTCTGACACAGGAAGGACACTGACCTGCTGGAGCGAGTCCAGAGGAGGGCCACAAAGATGATCACAGGGCTGGAGCACCTCTCTTATGAAAACAAGCTGAGAGAGTTGGGGTTGTTCAGCCTGGAGAAGAGAAGGCTCCAGGAAAGCCCTATACAGACTTTCCACACTTAAAGGGAGCTTACAAAAGAAATGGAGAGAGACCTTTTAGCAAAGCTTGTAGTGACAGGACATGGGGAAATGGTTTTAAATTGAAAGAGAATAGATTGATATTGGATATAAGGAAGGAGTTTTTTACAGTGATGCTGGTAAGTCACCAGAACAGACTGTCAAGAGAAGCTGTGAATGTTCCATCCTTGGAAGTGTTCAAGGTCTGGTTGGATGAGGCTTTGTGCAAACTTGCATCTACTGCAGGAAGTTCCTGCCCCTGTCAGTGGGGCTGCACTGAGTAATCTTTAAAGATCCCTTCCAACCCAAATCATTCCATGAATAATGACCCCTGGAAAAGTGTTTTCTTGCTGAAGTGTGAGTGAATCAGTGCTATGCTGGGAGTTCAGGGCTGCTTCTCCATCTCTGTGGTGCTCTGTCTCCATGAATGTATGAAAGAACAAGGAAAACCTTACTAAGCAGAAAGAAATGATGACATGGCATTCCAGGTATGAACAGAACTTTTTTCAGTCTCCACTACTTTTCTCTAAAATTTGAAGAGCTTCATTAGCAACTTCTGTGCTCATCTCAGAGGAGGACTGGACTGATTTTCAGATATACTGAATTCTCATAAATCCATTACCTTTTATTCATNTACACATATAGCCATTTAATCAATCTTCACAGCTCCTCTGAACACTCTCCATGACGAATAGAGAACACTGTAAAGCTGCTTCTACCTCCTCTCTAGATGCAGAAACCTTAAATTTTCTTATCATATTTCTTATCAAATTAGGTGAATTTAATAACCTCTTTGCAATATCCTTTGTCTCCTGCTATATGTAACAAAGAAATTTTTAAGAAACTTGTAACACTTTAGTATAATGATTCCCCTGGAAATCCCTATCTCTCAAGAGTGTTATCAGTGATTGTAGAGTAAGTTTGTGTTTCCTAGACAATAGGTAGCATCACAAACAGAAAGCATTATTAAAATGGCAAGCAAATAACTAAACCATGATGTTCAGCTTTGAAAGAGATTCTTCCCAGCCATGGTGTTTTTCATTTTGGAGGGTATGTTTTTGGGTTTCTGCATTCGTTTCCTGCAGTGTTTTGTTATGAGACAGGGTGATGTCATTTGGCACCTATGGTCATAACTTACCTGAATGTATAAAAACCAATTTCCTTGCTGTCTTTTAATAAGACTAGGCAAGCAAATAAGGTCACTGTTATGGTTAGCTGTATTTAAGGGTCATTTTTTGGTTTACAAAGAATTGAAAGATGACAAGACATGTCAAGTAATACCTACTTCAACCAAGGTAACAGGTTCATTGGAAGAATGGAACACTGGAGTAATTTTTATAGTAGGAGAGGATGTTACAAAAAGTTGTAAACAATGGTAACAACACTCTTGGGATAAGAAACTATTATTATAGTTATACTATTATATAGTATAATTATTCTGAGTAGAATCTACAAAGACTTTGAGAAAAGATTTTGAGAAAAATGTTCATTCTCTTGTTATACCTGCATTGATCCACATTTTGCCATTTGCAATATTACTGACAGAAATACCCAAACACTAAAAGGTGTCATTTTTCACATACTCTGTAGCAACTGGCTACTCCAAAAAGCTATGGCAGTTAAGAAAAGAAATGTCCAAACCAGAAGTGTATTTCAGAGAAACACAGGTGTCTCCTTCCCAATGCACGAGGCCTCTGACACAGGAAGGACACTGACCTGCTGGAGCGAGTCCAGAGGAGGGCCACAAAGATGATCACAGGGCTGGAGCACGTCTCTTATGAAAACAAGCTGAGAGAGTTGGGGTTGTTCAGCCTGGAGAAGAGAAGGCTCCAGGAAAGCCCTATACAGACTTTCCACACTTAAAGGGAGCTTACAAGAGAAATGGAGAGAGACCTTTTAGCAAAGCTTGTAGTGACAGGACATGGGGAAATGGTTTTAAATTGAAAGAGAATAGATTGATATTGGATATAAGGAAGGAGTTTTTTACAGTGATGCTGGTAAGTCACCAGAACAGACTGTCAAGAGAAGCTGTGAATGTTCCATCCTTGGAAGTGTTCAAGGTCTGGTTGGATGAGGCTTTGTGCAAACTTGCATCTACTGCAGGAAGTTCCTGCCCCTGTCAGTGGGGCTGCACTGAGTAATCTTTAAAGATCCCTTCCAACCCAAATCATTCCATGAATAATGACCCCTGGAAAAGTGTTTTCTTGCTGAAGTGTGAGTGAATCAGTGCTATGCTGGGAGTTCAGGGCTGCTTCTCCATCTCTGTGGTGCTCTGTCTCCATGAATGTATGAAAGAACAAGGAAAACCTTACTAAGCAGAAAGAAATGATGACATGGCATTCCAGGTATGAACAGAACTTTTTTCAGTCTCCACTACTTTTCTCTAAAATTTGAAGAGCTTCATTAGCAACTTCTGTGCTCATCTCAGAGGAGGACTGGACTGATTTTCAGATATACTGAATACTCATAAATCCATTACCTTTTATTCATACTGCTGTGGCTAAAATATAATGGGTTTGAGGATATGCAGTACATCAGGAAACCAAGCCAAATATTTACACATGAAATCAAGCCACTCCATAAATTCCTCCACTTGAGGCAGTTACTGCAGTTACACATCTATGCTAATTCAAACCCAATGTACTTAAAACTAGTAGGGATTAACAAACCTAGATTTTATCTTATATCTAAATGGTATCAAATTTAGGGCTACAAAGATTAAACGAATAAAAATGTATCCCAGGTGCACTAATTTACAGTTCTTAAGTCTTTCCTTACAAACTAACACATTACAAGGGTGAGCAACATTTCTGGGGTTAATTTTTTTTCACCAGGAATTAGCCAACTACCAAAAATTGAATGCAACATGCAAGGACTTGTGTTGTGGTCAACTACAACTTGGAATGGCTCTTTCAAAAATGTGACGCAGTCTTGAGAAGATTCTGCCTTTAAAAAAGTACATTAAACCCTGGGCACTGTTTATTTAACGTTTTCCACTGATTCATAGTGAGTCCAAACAATGTTATCAGAAAGCAGCTTTATCAGGAATGAGATAGTCTCCTGGAAAACCTGTTTGTGAACTTCCTTTGAGGCATATATCATTAGATGTCAGCCATAGCAGATACTATTGCTGCCTTGTTGACTTAGAACTCTGGAAACTGTCATTTCAGTGCAGCACCCGCCTTACTGACTGCATTTTAAAGACCTTCATTTAGTAGCATGGTAATAATTCCCTGTTGTCTTTAAAACATCGGAGCAGATTTGATTTGCTGTGCTGTTTATGCCATCTGTCAACATGGCTATTTCATAACAACTTCATTTTCAAGTGATGACCGAGCTCAGCTCCTAGGAAAGCGATAATAAAGATGTTCTAGGAAATGAAAATTGGGACATTCATGAAATGCAAGGAATTTCACGATTTATGTGGAACTCCGGAGTACTGGTTCAGGAAGGAAAGGGAGAATTAATGTCTCTGCATGTATAGCAATGAAAACTTGGCATAACTAATGCAGCTGAGTCTGAGTAACAGGAAGGCTGTCAGAATCCTTTCAGTGAACTGTATGTAGCCAGAAAAGAGCTGGAGATGCCATCCTATCTACCAAATGCCATTTACCTGTATATGGCAGAGAATACTTAAATGACAAGAAATGTCCATTCAGTGCATGACATGAAATGCTTCTCTCCTTTTCTTGAAGAGAGTTCAATGAGGATTAATGATGATGATGATGATGATGATAGTAACAATAATAATAATAATAATAATAATATAACCTGTATACAGAAAATTCATCAAGATTTAACCAGTAAAAGCTAGAAACATAATGGAAAATTATTGGGAAGGAAAGGGGCAAAGTCTGTATGGAAAAATCTTTTCACCAGGTTGAGATGGAGTAGGACAATCAACAGCATTGAAATGCACAGCGCATGTCCTTTAAACCAATAATTTCCTCGTCGTTTTGGCTCTGTAAGAGCATGTAAAGAATGGAGTTTTTGGAAATGAAAGGCATCCCAGAAATTTGAAATGATTTTGTAAATGCCACGTAATGATTTCGCTCAGTTAAAAGGTTTATTAACTTAGCTAAATAAAAGGTTCATCTGGAAAATTAAATAGAAAATTGAACAGACAGAACTCTTTTCTGACTTCAACCATTAAGGAAGGACCATCCCATTATGAAAAGATTAAGACAGTTATTAGGATGCTTGAATCACTAAAAGAATTAGAACATTTTAAAGTCAAATTTCTTTCCAAGGTGAGAGAGCAAGTAAAAAAATAAAAAAAAAATATATATAATATTGAAAAAAAAAAAGGAATTTTGTGTCTGTCCAACTGAAAAATACCACTAATCATAGAGTGATTTTTGGAGGCAAAAATGTTTATCTTTTTGCTTGGTCTGGTTTTGCCTCCCTTTATCACAGAGCAGGCTCCAGTTTGGCTCCTTCATCCTTCAAATATCACTTTCTTGTCCCACTGTACTTTCTGGGGAAAGACTGAATTTTCCTTCCTTTGTTATTTTCCACTTTCAAATGCAGAACTTTATCACAGCTAGAAATGCTTATGAAGTTCACGCAAAGTGTCACTGTGAGTGACCGTGGCATGCATTTGTAAGGTATTTGAAGGGAATTTGTGCTTATCACCTAGTGCAATACACCTAACCATATATGTGAATTCAAGCATAAATGCATTCCCTGCATTTATCCTTTACTTAAACATTGCTTAATTAAACTGTACTTCAGGATAGGATGACAATTTGATTAGTCAGAAGAGGATTTGTTCCCACCTTGCTCTTGTAAAGTAAAAATAGCTGACTAGCTGAATACAAGGATTTTAAACTAAAACCAGCCTATACTATTTTAATGTTTATGAAAAATTTGAATGTTATGAAGGCATAGTTAATAGTTGATGCAACACTGAATTCCACCATTGTCTTAACATTGTGTGCTGCTCAAAATTTAAACCATTCAGGTAATGATAAGGATGATCAGTGTGGCACAAAGTTCAGTAGTTGATCTTCAGCCATACAATGGTTCCACAATTTTATGGGATGGAAAGTTTGGAAAAATACAGCTACACGTTCTGTAAAACACTCCTGAAACATCAAGTAAACATAGAAGTAAAAGATGTTGAAACCCAAGCTGTTATTTTATGCAGAAGAAGACTGAACATGCATAAGCCTCAATATTTGTAACTCTGACACAACATTTGAATAGGCAGTGGGAAATAAAGACTCCCATAGGGAATTCTTTCTGTTGAAAGAGGCTAAGAATAAAAGTAGGATAAAAGAAGTAAATTTTATTTCCAATTCCACTAGAAAGAAAAAGAATACATTGTGGTTAAAGTGAGACTTGGCAGAGTTCTGATTAAAGAAGAATAGGAGGATATTTTCTATAAACTTAACGTCAGTTACAACAATAAAGGAAACATGCTGAAAAGCAGATAAAGAATAAAAAATATGCTTTTGTTAAAGGCTCTGCTTTGAATAGTTAGAAGGAAAAAGACAGTGTAAGAGGAGGCCCCTAGAGCTAAATTTATGAGATTATGGTATCAGAATTTCCAACAGAATCAGCAGAAATTTATATCAAATGTGTTCTCTGGCAGGAGCCACACTGAGATTAGTCCTTGATGCTAGATTACGGTCTCCGCTGCTTTGACTCTGTGATTTTGTACCTGCACAAAGTGGGTATAAATAGCTAATAGCAACAGGAGTTAGCAGAGAATTCCGATCTGTTGGCATTGCTACATGCTTTGCACACATGTAATTTCTCAGAGTTTGAGGCAAAGAGCTCTGAAATACTACTGAATGTTCTTTACATTCTGGTTATTGATCCCAACTGGCCCAATTTAGCCCTTATTTCTAACATGACTGACTGAACTATTTTCTATCTTTGAATGTTCAGCTGACACTAAAAGTCTCAGAAGTACAGTGAGTGTTGCATACCCATTGATTTTGTCTCATTTTTCAAATAAAAGTATGAAGGTTGCCTTTGGAGAAAATATTTCTTTTTTCACTTTAGAGATTAGGGAACAGAACATAAGGAGACATGAAATGATCAGCTGAGATAACACAGAATTTGTAACAGAACGTAGAATTAAGCCCAGATTCTCTGTAAACCAGATGAGCGTGCACTATTTCACTGCTTCTGTGTTTCCCATAGTAGTCACAGAAATAAGAGTGGTAGAACTGGGAATTAAATTGAAAAACATCAAGTCTCAGGTAGGGTGTACCAAGGCACAGATCTCACTCACACATTGCCCACGCTCCCTTTTTTATATTTAGCTACTTTAACTGGGATTTTACTCCTTTAAAAAAACTCACACTGATAACATTAACAACTACTAGAGTCCTTGTGAGAGGATAAAAATGACCTGGTGCCTAGAGATGGTGTGAAATGGGGCTGTTCACATTTCTGTTATCACTCATACCGTGTACACCATGGCTGATTCAGTACTCGTGGGCATCAGCATCTGAGCTGCTGGAAAGAGAACTGCAGCAATGGTTACTGGGTTACTGCTCCTGCTATATCTCATTCACGACTCTAAAGAGAGTAAGAACTCAAAGGAAGCTGGAGCTATGACAGGCAAAGGAGGCAGAGAGTGCTAAACTCTCCATAATCCAATGTTTATATGCTTATAAAGGTATCTGAATTAGGGTTAAGAAAAACACCTTCTGCTAAAACTCAATGAACTCTTCAGATAAAGAGCAAAAAAAGGAAGGACATGAAACATCCTGGAACCGGTTATGTCCAAGGCAACTTAAAGTTCAGAAAGTTATTTTTTTCCCAAATTAGTATCTTAATTGTGTCTCATTTTTTATTTTAAAAGTGAGTCCAATTCTGAAGTCAACATTGAGCCGGAACAGTCACCCAAACAGATTAACAAAGAATTACAGAACAGTAGGGGCTCCTCAGTTTCTTAATTGTACATATTGATATTTGTTGTGATATGCAGCAATTTCATTAATGCTTTATGATAATGCAGATATTGGAAGAGTTAATAGACCTGGATAGAGGGGAAACTAAAGATGACATTTAAGGAAGAATAATGATAAAATTTCATTTATTTCCCCAAAGTTGGGAATATCTTCTACAAGGACATGTGAGAGAGTTCCCACCGTTTACATGACTGGAAAGATTGAGAAATATACATGCTATAAAAAATCTGAGGACTATGTTGGGAAATGGAGCAGTTTGCTTTAGTAGGTCCTAGTCTCAGATACTCCAAAATTTATTAAGAGACATATGAATTTCAGATTTGTTTAAATAAAAATTTTTGGCAATGCTACATAGGAATATGTGTATAGTAGTATGTAAAATTTAAAATATGCTAAAAAAAGAGATTTCATTCATGGCAGTTCCTTACAGAATGATATCTAGGAGGTTATGAGGGAAATATGATCTCAGTGATGCTCAGCTTATATTGAGGAGTACAACCATAAGAGGTTAGCACTTCTGGAAAACAATTAAGACAATTGTGATCATTCTGTCTATACTAGACAATAAACATGCCCAGAAATGTTCTTTGGCACTGAAGACTGCTGGCACACAATGGTCTGTGCCTGAACAAGCAAACTCTCTCAACCTTGAAAAGAAGGAGGTTGCACACAAATAGCCAGCTTGCAACAGTCCAATTCCTGCACCATGCCTGGGAACTGTTCTGGACAGTGCTCCTGGGCATGGACTGAAATCACACCAGGAAACATCACAACTGTTTTAATGGCACATACAATTGTTTTAGAATGCCCAGGAAGCTTCCCAGGCTGTTTAAAATTTGCAATACTATGTAAAAAGATATTTTGTATGAGAGGATGAACTATGCTTGTACAAGTGACTAGGGCTGCCACTCTGTATTATACTTCAATGAAACCTCAGNCAATTTACGCTACAATGGGTAGGTGGTATCTGGCTTCTGAAATATAGTCTCATGAACACTCAAACATTTGATAAAACGTATCCAGCAACTAATTTCTTGGAACATACCATTCTCTGGTAATCAAGGAAGGAGTTTAGAACTACAAATTAAATTCATCTCAGACATGAAAGGGAAGAAATCTAGTACCTTGTTCCTCACTAAATTATTGTACTAGGAGGGTCTATGAGACAAAATGCACCTACTGCACAATCATTATTTTTACTAATCCATTTATAAACCTTTTCTGTAACTGAATTTATGTGAAAAATCATCCTAAAGTCATAAAGCTTGGGTTGGCCAAATTTGTGCATTTTCTAATACATCCTTTTTGGGACAGAAAAAAATGTCCAAGTTGTTCATCTGCTGTAAGCAGATTGATTTATTTCAGCCCATTGGAAGAGAAGATAAGATATAGTGGAAAATAGCAGTGCCACTGCCCTACGTACAGCAATTCATAAAAGCATTGCAAAATGAGCAGTGATGTATAATGGAACTAACCTCTTACAGTACTGTCCTGTCCTTTTGTGATTACAAATTGATTTAGGACTGGAAAAACTAATTAATTTCATCAGGAGCAGCTTACTTATATGTTTGGCTCAGAAACTGCTGTGGTAGAGCTTAACAGCTCTTGAGAAACTAAGAACCTATTTGTGTTGCGGTTTTTTTTTCCCTTCAACTTTCATATTAGAACTTCGAAGGATTTTTTTCTCTCCAGAGTCAAAACATATATCCTGCCATATTTGGTTTCAGCAGTGACCATGAACTATTTTAGAATCCACTGTTTTCATTAGTGGAAGACAGCTCACTTATGACTCTTCCAGTAGCACAGGAATAGTAGTTAGCATAAAATTGTATAAAGAACTATACATGATAGTCAACAGAGAGAGAACTGAATAAAAATATCAGTAGTTTAGCAAATAAAGATAACACTTGCAAATTAATGTTAGTTAGGTTAAGGAAAACATAGCAAATTTCAGAGGTGTGAAAAAGATACAATTTGGGACTGCATCCACACAAGAAATGGAAGAAACAGCCTGAGTGTCAAGAAAATAACCTAAGTAGAGTAGAAACTATGCTGTAGTCATGATGATAAATTTAAATCTCATTGCTTTTTGTTACAATACATTATATTGAGACACCAATGAGACGTTTGAGACCCTGACTGCATTCCTCTGTGAGCACGGGTTCATCTAGCAGTAGTTCCTACCTGAAGATGTCAAAACCTTCTTGAGGCTCTTTGAATTCAGGTAAAGCAGGAACAGTTTTTGCCTTATGTGGTAACTTCCCTCTCAGTATTTTTAAAGCAGTCTTGTGTTTAAGTAGCAATCCTAGTTTTTCTATTTTTTATCATTTGTGCTCTGTATTCATCTATTCATCATCTACCCGTATTTCACATTCCACATTTCATGTATTATGAAAATTATCATCCTAACCACTTTGCATTGCAACTTATTTAATGCAGCATTGTTAAGTATAAGACTTTAATTTGTTATCAGGAAAGTCTGTTTTATTTGAAATTTGAATTTGAGTGTCCCTTGCATTCTTTATATTGTACAATTAAAGTTATGGTAGCTGACCATTTGAGACATTTATTTGGGAACCAGACAGTCTATAATGTCTTGTGTAGGAACTCACGAAAGAGAGACAGCCTATAACACACAGAATGATGACTAGAAGCCTGAGTCAAGTTTCTTAAAATGTCTAGGATATGTATAAATTGCATCATAAGGCATCTGTGGAACCCTTTCATGGGTGTGTGTCACCTTTCACCAATCAAATAGGAATTTGCTTGAATTCAAACTTAGCTATCAATGTAAGAAATGAACAGAAGAAAATGAAACCAAACTGAAAAGAAGTTTGGGCTGCAATGTGACTGAATGTGGAATAGTTCTGTCAGAAAAAACCCAAAGTTTAATCCCAGAGTAAATACCTCTCTAATAGAGCATGGCAATACCCACTGGAATGGCTATCACACTCAGGCTAAGCAAACAATGAGGAATTAAGTTTGTACTCAGCTCTCTTGTGATTTGAAAGATTTATGACAGGCACAGAAGTTGCAGTTCTAGATATAAATGGTTCATCAAAGACTGAGGAGGGCTTTGTCTTATTGTTCTAATGCAATAAGCGAAGAATCAAATGTTACTAGTATATAAAAGAATTGCAACAGAAGTTTCTACAGAAAAGAATTGTACTACTACCTATTTTTCTAGTGTTTTGTCATGATGGTGTCTTAGGTGTTTTGTCATTATGGCATCTGTGAATGTGTAAACATGGAAATGAAATACAGATGTTGTCGTCATTTTCCCAAATTAATCAACAAGAGTAAGTATTCTCCAAGGTATTTATGACAGGTGTTCTACCCCTCCTCTCAAGGATTTAAGTGCTTAACTGTCCTCTGTGTCTTTGATAACTACTTCCTGCATTTATAACCAAACACCTTAGGAATGTTATATATTTGATAGTAAACCTACATGGAACAGACCTCCCATTAAGGTCTTCAACAGTCTGGGCAGTGGCCTTTTCTGTATTAACTGTGATACCTATGTCTTGTCCAAGCTGTGTTGCAAAACCGGGTATCACAGAAACCTGCAGAGTGAATAATGAACAGAGTCTCTAAGCTGCAGAAAACACAGCAACAACTCTGGCCAAGGATGTTACTGTGAACATCAACCTAGTGAAATCAATCTCAAATTTTGAAAGGCAAATGATATTGTAAGAAACAGAGATATACAATATTAATACTGTGAGTGAGATATCTTAAATTAATGGCAGTGTTTACATCTAGACAAAGAATCCTCAAATTGCTTCCTCATCTTCAGGTCCAGGATTTCATAGAAAATATTTAACAGAAAGACTAGGATTTCAGAATAATAAGAATTGTAGCAATCTTCTGCTCCTTTTCTAGAAATAATTTAAAATTTCTACACCCCAGCCCTGAACTTCTTAAAAATCCGCATCAGTTTTGAGCACAACTGCTGTCCTCCTGCTGTTCTGAGTTACTCAGGAAAACAAAGCAAGGTATGAATATGTATGACTAATGCTACAGCTGCTAGAGAACTGGCTAGTTTCTGTATGAAAGCAGGATTCAAATTCAACCAGTTAGATATCAAATCTATTAATGTTAGGATCAGGATAATTGTATGGAGCTGCTGAGAACATCAGTGAGTTCTGTGAAAACACTGTGGAAGTATGTGGGGAGAAAAGTAACTTGGGGAATGAATGGTCGGGTCTAGCACTGACTTGTACTAAGCCTCTGAGAACTAGTGCATATTCACTGGGTTTCTGCTCAGAGACTGAGATTTTTAGGTTTATTAGTATTAATCATAGGAATTATTCCGGACAATCTGTGCTCAGGGGAATTATAGAAATTCCACAATAATTCGACCAACTCCAGCTACTATCAAATTCCGCAAACATACCAAAAATGCAGAAAGGCTATTAATCTGCTGTTTATCCATGTGAGATACTCAGTGAATTGCAAATTCCTCTGGCTGCAGGCTAACTTTCAGTAAAAACATGTTGTGAGCTCAGGATCATCTACATTCCTTAATAGTACCTTTCAATGTACTGTTATGTATATTTTACTGTTATGTACATATTTACAATTATTTTTAAGTGTACCTACAGGGTCACTGAAGTGACACTCTCTTCTAAACAGAACAGCCATCCCACTTGAGAATATCTATTACTATAATCTTGTGAGGCTTTTTTCATCAAACAATACCATCACTGAGCTCATTCTGGTTTGAGAAAATGCTTTGTTCGTTAAACATTTTTGTGCCACTGTCTTTTCTTTCTTTAGTCCCATCAGGCTTGCCATGCATACAAAATTCTTAATTATTGAATGCTAATTTCCTAACAGTTTCTTGTAGTGCATGAGGGCAAATTAGCTTGTCAAATTAAGAGCAAGCACCTTGGAAAGTATTTGAAGAAGTTGGGTGTGGAGCAATTTTCTGCTCAATAAGGTATAGATCTACTTATTGTATTGCTCCTATCAGTAATGTATCAGGGCTGACAAATTTACGCATTCATTCTAGATACATTTGTTGCACTTGATTAAAAAGATCAATTGCTGTCTCAATACAACTTTTAAAAGAAAAGAAAAATATGTTGCATTTTAGAGCAACTCTGAAAAAGGGCCATACTTTCTGATTCTCAGGTCTGCAATATGATTGCTTCATAATTGGAAAAGAAACCGTATACAGGTTAGAAAACAAGTACTGCCATTACTTTTCATTTATCACAGTGTAAATGTGACCTAATTCAACAATCTGTTTAAGACCCAAGTGTTAGGACTCAGCTATATTTTCATATAAAACCAGTCCTGCTGAAAGAACTGCTGTAGCAGCATTCAAACATCCAGAATCTGGGCACACTTCTTTTGCTTTGTCTGAAGCGGGGATATGACCAGCAAATTCATAAAGTAAAACACATTGATAGGATGGAATATATTTAACAGAATACACTATATTTTAAACCTCTAGCCTTACAAAAGCATCTAAAATGAGATTTTCCTTGTAATTTGTATATGAAACTATTACATTGATTTGATTATATATGCTCCCTCTGGTGGTTTACTTAATCCATAGAAATGCCTCTGTTTTTTTAGTTTGTATTTCAATGGCTAAGATACTGTGGCCAATTTTGCAGTAACAGCACACTACTGTCAGTTAAATAGAGTTTGGATAAAAAAAAGACTGAGTATAAATCAGCAAGTCTTCCTCCCATCTTTTAATTTGTCATTGAACTACGAAATATTCCTAAAGCAATCAAGAAAAACCCCAAAACCTTAAAACCTCAAATAGTTAAAATGAGGAAGTATTTAAAAGTGAGCATTTTGAACCAACCTTGAGGCCTTATGATGGAGTGATATTATCAGTTGGACAAGGGAAGGTCAATGGATGTTGCCTATCTGGAATTCTGTAAGACCTCTGACACAGTGCCCCACAACATCCTGCTCTAAATTGGAGAGATACTGATTTGGTGGTTGGATGGTGTAGTGGATGAGGAATTGGTGAGATGTTTGCATCTAGGAAAAAGTGGTCAAAGGATCAATGTCCTGATGGAGATCAGTGACAAGAGATCCCTCAGGGGTCTGTACTGGGACCAGTGCTGCTTAATACCTTCATCAATGACACAGACAATTAGGCTTTGAGTGCACCCTCAGCAAGTTCGCAGACGACACCAATCTGAGTGTCGTGGTTTGCCTTCCTCTGCTCTCCAGTAAAATCTACAACCCTCGTTGTGGTGTAAGCTATCCAATAAAAGCTGAGGAAAATGTAGATATCAAACAATAAGCTATGTGTTTCTTATTTGGATTTAATATTTTTTTGTAAATCCAGAGGCTTCTATAGTCAGATAGAATAGTAATTATTTTTCTGCTTTTTTTTTGTAATTCTGTATGGAAGGCGCTTTGCTCAACTGATAAATATTTTAGATTACATAAGACTGTTACTTATACTACAATATTTGAGTAAACACTCTTTTATTGAAAACAGGTCTTGTCAGTTGGGATGTACAGACCAAAAAACAAAAAACCTAATCCTTTTCCTCTTCCTGATATTAAAAATTTCCAGACATGAACTCACATTTGAAAGTTAACTAAACATGTTTCCAATTTCCTTCCAAAGGAAGAATGAACAAACAAGACATTTCAAACTTGTTCAGAAGTTCAGAAGACAAGTAATTATTTTTTATCTCAATTACCGTAAAGGCACTATGGAACACTGTCATTTCATATTTCAACTGTAGCATATTTTCTTAAAAACTGCAAGTGACTAAAGATTCTCCCTTCCCTGCTTTCCAGCTAATCAGCATGGAATGCAAAACAACTTTTCTTTATTACCTGCTTAGATAGGAATAGCAATTATCATAATAAAATATTAGAAGTATCAAGCCTTAAATCACATTATTGCTACTATTCCCAGACACATTTCTGATGTTTCACTTTGCTCAGATCACATTCCATAAACCTCAGCCATAACCTTTTCATTTACACAACTAGTGCTATTGTTGGCACACAGGTTTGAGCATTGAAGTAAAATGCATCACAAATGGGATTCTTTCATTTTTTAAGCTCAGGATTGCTTTAAGAGTATAAGAAGCTTTGGGAGCTGTGCATACACACAAGGGCAGTATGACTGCCAAAAGTGCATGGAGTGTCCTGGCTCATCACTGCACTCAGAAAGTCCTGGAATTTTTACAGTCTCTTTCAGGACACTTTTCAAACTGGGGGTTTGCACTCTATGGGTCAGTGCCATAAACTGGTATGATTTCAAACTGCATTATTCAATGCATACTCTGGAAAACAGAGAGTCTTAAGGATAAGAGTGCAAAATCTCACTTCTTTTCAGACCCAGCAAAGTCCCCAGCAGGGCTGCTTGGAGAGCAGTGCCAAGAGCTGATCCTGAGTCTCCAGGCGGCCAGCAACTGAGGATAGTGGAGTTGGTCTGAGCTGGAGTCATGCAAGAAGTTTCAGTGCTCAGGCTTACACACCTCCACATCTAATGGGCCATTCTTCAGGGGTGACTTGTTTTAAGAGGACCCACGTTCACTTATCTCCTGTGCCTCTAGGGGTTCTCTGACCACTGACAGACTGTTATGTCAAGGCAGTGTCACCCTTACTGAGTAGAGAAGCTTCATGGGGCTCCCATGGCGGATTTCACTGCTGAGCCCTGCTTAGACTCATCTGAAGATCTTTCCTCGTACAGCGCGTTGGACCATTAGAGATTTTTTGGTGCTAAATAGTTAAGTCCAGAATTTGGTAAAAAGCTCCTTTTAGTACTGCTCTCCTATTCTGAGTAACTTCCCTTGAAAACCTAAGTGAGTCTGCCAGCAAAGCATCCTTGTGGATCCAGCTGTTAGACTTTTGGGTGCCCTTGGCATGAGGCAGACAGTTTTGATGATTAAAAATCGGAATATATGTACCAACAGTGACAGCTGAGTAAAGCTATCATCTAAACTGTTTACAACTCCTGCCCTGGAGTACCAGTACTCCAGTTCCTTGTCTTCAACGTGGGGATGATGGTACCACACCAAACCTTACTGCTGTTGCAGGTATTGGGAGATACTTTTATCCTGTATTGATGAAGTGAAGCATGAGACATTCAAAGCCTGAGTCTGCAGCATGCACAGATTGCAAGAATGTGCTCTTTGTCTGCTTATTTCTGAACACACTGAAATATCAGTTTCATTTCACTGCCCAAATCTGAGAATTTCCCAAAGTTTAACAAAATAAAAACATCAATATCTAGGGAAGCTATATTTGTTGGACAATCGACTTCAAATATTTTCAAGGGAACTCAGTATTTCAGTATATGCAAGCAAGTTTTACAAACTGAAGCTTTAAAATAACAGCAAGGTTGTCTTAAAGCTTCCAAAAAATTTCCTAGAAAATGACATCTCCAATGTGCAGGCTATACGAGGTACCTAGAGTATATAAACATTTTCAGATGCATAAGAAGATGATATAAAAAGAAAATCTAACATTAATCAATTCTCCCGGTTTTTACATGTCAGGAAGCCAGAGATGAAGGGCAAATGAGCCAAGTTTCAGCCACAGGGGACCACCATGGGACAGACACTAAAGTGTTTCAGGCATTTTATAGACATGGATACTTGTGTTGGAGAAAGTTAGAATACCATCTTAGCTTATTTATAGTTAATCTCCTTCTGAACACTTTTACTTATGAAACAGTTATGAAATATACATAGTTCCAAAAGAAATTAGCTCCTAGGGGGATCCTCCATCTGCTGACGTCAAAGGAAAATGAGGTGCCTTTGCTTCAGTCATGATAAAGTTGTGTGACACCCAACATACTGGATTTCAGAGTGGATAGTTTGATGACCCCTTATGAAAGAACTAATGGTGATTTACGCTTGCAGAGAGTGCAGGAATAGAGGATTCAGCCCTCAGTGACATATGAAATGAACCTGCCTCTCCAACCATTGCAGAGCTTGCACAGCAGCTGGGCTGAAGTTACAGGTAGGAAACAACTCACTGTTGTAGGATAAAGCTGTTTTCATTCCAACACAGATTGCCCACATGGGGGAGTAAAGTTTTTCTGCAGTGGACCCGCTGGTCAGTTTCCCTTGTGCAGTTAAAGGTTTTACATAAAGTTTTGGGTTTTTTCCCCCAAAAACTGTACTTTGCTGTGCAGATGATTCCATATGTGGATTAAATCTAATGCAAAGAAAAAAATCATATGCAAGATGGTGTTCCTGACAGTAATGTCAAAAAAAAATCTGGCTAAATGGGGTGATAAGTTCCTGAGAAGAAAGGTTTGTAGAACTGGTACACAGTTTTGTTTCCCAGTGGATATGTGTAGGCTTGTTACCCAAATGGAAGTCTGTCTGTCTGAGAAAACCTCAGTTTAGAGCACCGAAGTACTACTGTGGCACCATGGAAAGAGCATCCCTGTGTGTTCCAGGCATAGCTGACCCTCACTGCCTATCAGTCCCCTCAGAAGCAAACAGGCAATCTCCCTCTGCAGAAATCTGAGCGCTAGGTTGGTTGGGAGATTATCAATACACTGAAAACCCTCCACTGCCAGTTCAAAGCCTTCTTCAGGCTCTTGCAACAGAGGCTAATTGGCTTCCTCACTCTGGGATCTGCCTAAAGACAAGAGAGACAGTTTTGGTTCCTCATCTCTTGGGCCAGTGTGGGTCCAGTCAGATTTGCAACTGAGAAGCATTACTCAGGCATTGCTCCTAAGAATTCCTCCTACTTCAAAAACCCCTATGAGCACACATTTGAAAGTGAACTGTAAACATTAATTTTCTTTGTCCCCTAGGCACTTCTGAAATGTCTAAGTTAATACTTCATGAAATGCTTTGTCCTTGTTTTTTTTGTGCTGATTTTACCCTATTGCAGCAGAGCAATGTATATCATAACAGGAGATAAAAGTCTCCACTGATGTACAAGGCTGGTGAGTGAAGAGCAGTGATATACAGAAAAAGCTGAAGGACTGTGAGATAGGAATTAACAACTTTCCATCCTTTATGATTTTTAACCATGATTTTCTTGTTGAGGAAATGCTTCTTTATTACATGCAAAATGAACATTTTAACACAGCAAATTTATTTTTGAGGGGAACAAAAACCACAATGTGGTACTGAAACAAATGATTCTGAGCACTCTCCTTTGAATCAGACATTGCCACAGAGAATGGAATAAGATTTTTTTATTTTGTATCTCTCTAAAATGAATATACATGCTGAGAAAGTGCATGGTAAAAGAAGAGAGGCACTAGACTAGAAGTCCAGAGAGAGTATCCGGAACTGGTAGAAAATTTTCAAAGTTGAGACAGAATGATTCCTCATCACAATAATCCTGCAGTGTAACCAAATAAATATTCAGTTTTCACATTTTGGAAAGCAAGTTGCCTCTTTTCACAAAATATTTAACCATTTATTATTTCAGATCTCTTTCTCCATAAAGCTGAAATAGTTGAATTTGCTCATTTCAGAAACAGAAGAGTGGCCAAGAAAGGTAATGAGGCCTGAGGCAGACATCATCACCAAAGCCATGTTTCTGGAGGAAACAGCAAGATTAACAAGTTAGGTGTAAAATCCTGTATAAGGTGTTCTGGGGGCTGGGCCACAGCCTCTGTGGTCAAATCCTTGATGAACAAAGCCAGAAAGAAGCCAGTCCAATGTCACAGCTGGCCCTGCTTTGAGTGGGAGTTTAGTTTAGATGACCTTTAGAGGATCCTTCCATTCTGAGCTATTTTATGACTCTATACACAATTCTCCATTTGCTAAAACCTGACTAAATATTATTTATCATAATAGATAAAAATTGGGCTGTTTTTAAACGACTGAAATTCCCACGTGGAAACATTCTTAGTTTCCTTTTCTGTATCCATCCTTTTTCTAAAGAATTCTCTCTGGTTCCTGCTTTTGCAGGCAGTCAAAGTCCAAAGACTGCCTGCATGAAATGAATGTCTCACTATTGTCAGTTATGGGCTAATTAATAGCAATAAAACTACTCAGTCTACCTGCTGCATCTTGTCAAAAGCACAACCATGCTGCAGAGTGGAGACAACTGTTTTTGGGGAATACTGCAGGACTGCCTCACAGTAAGCTCATCTTTGACCTCCACAGGCAAAAAAAAAGCGCAAGGTTTTCTTTGTTCAAACTTCAGTTGAACAGAAATAGATGTATTCAGACTGTATATTTTTCAGCAGAAAATTACACCTTTCCAGTTCTGAGGGGACAGCCACAAATTCTCCTAAATGAGCAGAAGGAAACACAGTGTGACTACATGCCTGGTTCTGCTCCTGCTAAAGGTGAAGGATAAAACTTAGTTCTCCACAGTGAATTTGTGCCTTAGTGAGCAAAACAGATTTTCCGGCAATTTCAGAACTCAGGAAATTCAGGTCTTCAGGAGCTACAGAGAAACACAAAGGATCTGAAGGTTTGCCTGTTCTTCACAAGAGGTCTGGACTACACAATATAACTGAGTTTATCCAAACAAAAATGAGAACACTGGCCACAAAGAAACAGCCTTTGCTCAAACCAAAGCCAACAGAAACTCAGTACTACAGCATCTATCAATGGAAGGAGAATCAAGCAATGCTGAAAGCAAGGAATCAGGTAAAGCAACCAAGAACTGCTCATGCTTGCTGGAACAGTCTTCTAGAAGTATTCTTACCCTTGAAGGTTGGTATGTTTTCTATTACATGATTTCACTTAGTTCCAATTCCACTGAAAAGGTTTTTGCAAGACAAATGGGGAACAGAGTTACTTTTCAAGTGACTTCCTACAGGAGTTGCAACTTAAGAAAACATTATAAAAATGATCCCAATTTCCTGATCCTGTGCCGTGTTTGTCAGCTATTTACCAGTTCTTCAACACTGTGTCAAAGTTTTGCACTATTTTAGAATGATAATTACCTTTTCTTGTTTCAGTATATATCTATTTCACACAAAGTACTTCTAAACCTAATCACTAGAGCTGAAAAGCACAGCAACAATAAACATCCATTACGATACTGCATTTTATTTCAGAGAACTGGTGTTAAATTCTTGCCATGAAGGTCAGTGAAGGTTGATGAGTGAAAAACTTCTTGGAAAGCTACAGCTGCAGAGTTTCCATTTTGCTGGCTGTGCTTCAGCCACTCCAGACTAAATCACTCCTGCCATGGACTTGACTGTCCTCGGCAGTGTGTCACTGAGAGGCTGAGGAGACCCAACGCCCCCACTAAGTATAATGACAGGCTAAAAAGGAAAATACTCTGACTGTTTGGATGTGTTGGTCTCCCTGCTGTTAACAAGGAAGTCTTTACAGTTACAGTAACACCCTGCATCTCCATGTGGTTAAATTATTTTTGATGAAGACAGTGATGTAGGGAGAAAATATGATTTTTATTATGGTCTCTTCTTCTTTTTCTACTTCAAAAGGATTTTAAAGTGTGACTGAAGAAATAGGAACAAGGGCTTAACTCCCGAGTCAACTGTTTTGAATATTCTTGTCTAATTGTTGAAGTGAAATGTAACAATGATGTGTTGGTAGTTATCACAATTGAGGTTTATGTTCATGTAAGTGCAAATATATAAACTCAAATATAACAACTTTTAATGCAGAATAACGTGTAGGCAAATGGTTTTGGATAGCCTTTGAGCACAGATGCATAACCACACAAAAAAAAAAAAGAAAAGAAAAGAAGAATTCTTTTCTCTACCTTTGGAGTTTACTGCACCAGCTGCAGTTGAAACCAATCTGGGCAGTGACACAGGGACCACAGCTGGTAAACTGGAGACAAGCTGGGATGTCAATAAACAAACACGAATTATAACATTAGTCGCATATATATTTCACATAAACATCACATAAGAAGAATACATCTTCTGATGATATACATTTAGAAACTCAACAGGTTCACACACGTCCAATATAAGACCCTGAACCCAGCCTATTACAATGCTTTGCATAACAGCATGCACAAAAGTACACTTCATTTGTGGTATTCCATTTGTAAATGTATTCTTACTTCCACATCTGTTCATTCAGCGTCATTCCCAAATTTTTATCCTTTTGCTCAATATTAAGTATTTCCTTAAATCTCTTTCTTCCCTGGCTCCATTGTTCTTTGGTGTTGCTAACAGTCAGACATAAGCAGATAATAAGACTGAAAGGAAGATGTACAAGAATCATAACTGGATTAAAAAAAAAGAAAAATAGATGTTTCTACTCTTTTTACAGCAGTACAGCTGGCATTTTAAACCCTGAGATTTCTGAAAATTGTAGTTTTACCTTGGAAAAAAGAACCAGATGAACTGCAAAATATTTGGAGTCACTTGTTTGGGGATATGCCTTTGTGCTGTGATGCACAGCACACAGAAGAATTCAGGTTTGCATTGCAAGCATGAAAACTGCACTTTTTTTTCCTTGAGGAAACACACTTAAAGGCAATATAATCATTCTTCTGAAAATATGATTTGGCACAAATTTCATTCAAAACCTACTGGGAGCTATATACCTATAAACTAACTTGAGATACAGGAGGATGAACTGGATAATGCATCATCCATACCGGAATCTAGGAGAGGATAAATGAATCTGTTCATGATTCCAAGTCAACATATAAAACAAAATATTTGAAATTGTATATGCGTTGCTGGGAGGGAGAGGGAGATGCTTCCTACATTTGGCTCCTGCTTACATAATGTTCTACGTACTTGGAAGAGGTATCATTTCGACTGCTGAGAGATTGGTAATCTTTGACATCTGCAGCTCCACCCTGTGGTATTCATAAATTGTTCTTCTGCGGACATCTAACAGGAAAGAAAAAAAAATCATGTTTTACTATTTTGCAGTCTTTACGTTGTGAAAAATGCAGTGGATGTAATGAATGCACACTGTTCCTTAGGTGCACATATGGCAACCATTTTCCTAAAGAATATATTTTTAACTTTGAATATCACAAAATAGCATGTAAAGATAGAGAACTTTTCAGTTGAGAAACCCTCAGAGCTGACAGAATAGGTACTTGTCCTGGTAAAGAATTATGAAAATGCTGGATGTGCTCTCAAGTATCTTAGCCATTGATTTAGGCAGAAATTCTGGATTCTATACTCTCAGACATTTTAGGGTATATTTCAAATGCTTGCTTTCCTAAGACATTTCTCAGCTTACAGACTTCAGAGAAATGCTTTATATGCTCACTTTGTCAGTTCTTGCCAAGATGTGCAAACAAAACTGATTTCATTGCTTAATCAAATTTTTTAGCTACAAGATGGCTCACATCTAAATGTACTAGAATATATTTTCATGTTACAACATTATATTAAAGAAGACAAGTCTTCCGAAACAGCTGTTATGCCTAATCTTTACACAAGCTGACTGCACCTGAGTTTCTCAAAGCAGAAATTCAATATAGTCAATGCACTGTTCTTAAGGGCTTTGAACTCACAAGCAATTGTAAGACCCAAGCACAAGATAAATGTGAAAAAATCACATGCTACTTCCCAGAACAATGTCCTATAATGTGTTCTGAAAATTCCAGATTTTATGTGTACAGCTGCAATACAGAC
The DNA here is from genome assembly GCA_013398055.1 of Ifrita kowaldi. NCBI lineage: Eukaryota > Metazoa > Chordata > Aves > Passeriformes > Cinclosomatidae > Ifrita > Ifrita kowaldi. The sequence continues at coordinate 741,583 of VZRS01003565.1, forward strand.
TGGCGAACTTGTGTACTTGCAAATTGAAAGCACTACCTATAACACCAATCTGACACAAAAATTGCACATTTCTGGTGTGCTAGTTTCATATTTATTTTGAAGGTTTTGAAGGTCTGCTAAACTAACTGAAATCAAAGTGAAATACAATTGCTGACCCTGTGCAATCATTCCAGAGAAAAATAAAGGGTTACACACAAAGGACTACCAGGTTACCCATGTCAGTGATCAGTCTGAGTCTACATGCAACAGAAGAAAATGGACTTGTAGACAGTCACAAACTGTCTGTGTTGCCAGTCCTGTATGGATCAGGGCACACCTTGTTACTTGAGGAAGCAGCTTTTCTGCCCTCTCTTATCTCAATAGGTCCCAGGGACAAGTAGGCAGTATCTTGGTTTCAGAAAATAATATTTCTATTTAGCTCCAAATCAGCACCATTCCCAACCACTTCTTGTGATTTGTTTGAAGCTGCGCTCTGACTTCACCCCTCCTGATAGCAGATTTCTATTTCAGCATGAAATGAACCTATAATTGAACTGGTTTTGTGTCTTATCTACAAATACATTGTGACTAGTTAAAAGACGGATGTGGGCAGGTGCCAAAGTTTACCCCAATAAATGCCTTAGCCAAGTCCTTCAGACCCACTGGACAGAAAGAGTTTTCACGACCAAGATAATTTTGTGCTCGGGTAGGGAAAATCTCTTTCCAGCTGCCAGGGGTTTATGCTCACGGGATGGTCAGTCTCATAAAAGCCAAATCAGAGTGATTGTAAAATGTCTTTGGAATGAGCTCCTGCCCATGCTGGAGGCTGTAATTTGTTTCCACAAAAATTTTTAACGTTCTGTCAAAAAAAAAAAAAAAAAAGGGAAGTGATTAAATTGTTTCGAATGTTGGGTGTTGACATTTTATTTGAACTGCACCTCATCAGGACTGGTACAGACTAGTATGCTATAATCCTGTTAATGCTGAACCTTTCCTAACAGGGTCCTTACAGGACTTACAAGAAATAAGGAGCTTCTGGCTTTCCAAAGACTCAGTAAGAATCAGTGACTCAGGGCACAGGCACTTTTACCTCACCCATTGCATGAAATTTCTGAAAAACACTACTTTTAAGAGAATTAAGTGTGTTATCAAGAAAAAAAATTATAATCATGCGTATTTCAGCATGGCTGCTGATCCCATTAAATCCCACTGCCTGACACTCAAATTTGATCTTTTTCTTCAGAAAGATGACTGTGTCAGCCACAGGTGGTCAGTTTGCATGTGAGACATCTATCTAACATAACAAACTTAAGCACAGAGATGTATTTGCACAGCCACCTTCTAACATCTTTGTATATACTTGCAGACAGGTGTTTGGAAATGTGAGCATTCAAATTTACCTGCCTGACCAGACTAGAAAAACATGCAAGGCTAGATTCTTTTGAAAATATGACTTAAACATGCCATGCTTAGATCCTCAAAATGCAATTTTCTCTGCTTATTTTGAATTCTGAGCAGAACAAAACTGGTTAAAAAAGCTAAACTCAGGAGGATAAACAGAAAAATGAATACTCTTCCCTCATGCTTTCCCCCTAACCTCTTCACGCACTCCAGGAGAAACATTGCCTTTCACTCAGGTGAATTTTTTCCCGTCTTATGCTGCCTATTTAGCTCTTTCACAAAAAAGTACTAGTGCAGAATCCCCAACAGCTTATGAGCCCGTGTATACCTCAGTATACACCTCAACGTGACAAGAACTAGTGAAATAATTTGATGCACTAAACAGATAAATATTTAAGCATCATGTGCAGGTATTTTGCTATAAAGAAATGTGACACCAGGTCTAGCAGGGAAGGGAGGAAAGGAAAAGGACTTTTGTATGCTTTTGAAGTACCATTCCTGGTTCTGAATTTCAGAAAATATGTGTATATTCTTCTCCTAGTCATGAAAATATTTTACATTTCTATATGTCTGAGTTTCTCAAACACACTTTTAAACTAAATGGTATAATTTTTAATATATTTTTCAATACCAGACCGTATTTTTTTACGCTTGGTTTAATTTACAGCATGGTTCAAATTGTTCTTTCGTTTGTTTTCATGGCATGTACTTCTGCTATCTTTAAAACAAGGCCAAAGGTACAGTCCCAGCAGAAATACCTGAACACCAGCTACTTGAGGTAAGAATGCTCCGCATTGACTGAGAGAGATAACATGGGGGTCAGAAGGCCATTTGAAAGAATCCTTTCAAGGGATTAAGCAACGGATTGGTAAATTATAGATGTGCAAGTCTCTACTGTGACAAAATATTTCTATGTAGTTTTATCACAGTAGTATTAAACTAAATAATGGAATATAAATACTCTATGAAACAGAACTGCAAGAGTTGACTAAATGTACTCGATAGAGAGAGTGCTCTGGAGAGGGAGCAGTGCCAGGAGAGCACCAGTGACTTCTTAACATGTCTGAAGGGTCAATATCTCATAACAAACCATTCTAAATATGTGTCTGACAGATGCATAATCTCTCTGTATCTTTTCTGTTACACAATCGCTTTTCCTCATACACCATTCCTCAGCTAAAACGTGCAATACAGAGACATGTGAAAATACTGGAGAAGTCATTCTGAGTTTTCAAGTTATATGTTCACACAAATAAAGACCTTTGTCAGTGAAAGATTTCTAGGGAATTGGGATTAGCCGTATACCCAGAAATAACTGCTAAACAAAGCCATATGTGTTCACACAGCTGTACTTTCACTTTTAAGTCTTGCTGATAGAGAAAACACAAATGCTAAGAGGGTCCATTTGATTATGCAGAAGTCAGTTTGAAGTAAACAATTTGTGAAACATATCCAGCAAGCTGCAAGCAATTTGTGGAAAATACAAGGCATAGAGAAGGGTGGGGCACAGCTGCTGTGTTATACAGCCACTGGCTTTGCTTGACAGGGACCTTGTTTAACACCATCGGCTGAATAAAACCTGTCAGCCTGGTATGTCTGATTGCTGTCACAACGAAAGGTAAAGGAATTAGAATGTCAAAGCATCTGTTCTTTAACAGCTTTATATTGCTAGACTTAGCAATATTAACTAATTAATTCTCGAGGCACTGACACTTAGGCCAAACACCAATGCCTGTAATGCAAACACCTCCGCAATTGCTGTTGGTCATTGAATATTACACACATCTAAATCTAGATAAAAATTCAGATTCCCTGGTTGTATTAATTTTATAATTATCTTAAAAATTACTGAAAAAATCCTTTAAACCTGGGAGCCACACTTCAAAGATGTATAATCTGTGAACAAGCAAACCAGTGAAGTATGCTCTGAAAATATCTTTATGAATAATGTACTAAGAACAGTTCTGCCCCAGTGCTCTGTGCCTACCACACATGATTTACTTTGAAACTCTCCATGTCCTTCCAGATTTGCCCCCATACCTGATGCCAGCTAAGGAGCTCCCAGTACAGGACCTAGGTGTGAAAAACTTGCTTCATTCCCTAATCCCTCCATGCACCAAACTACCTTACTCTGAGATCTGTCTGTGGCTGGTTATGAGAATATTTTAAACTTTGATCAACTTGTACCAGTCCTGGAAGTCTTGTCATGCTACCAAAGATCAACAGCATGCTCCTGAATCAGACATCTAGTGCAAGGAACCCAGCTGCCTGGATAAACCCTTTTGGACCAGCAGACAAACACGCAGGGCTGGAGCAGCTGGCTCTGTGGGATTAGTTACACTAGTGGAAAGAAGAATAAATACTATGATTTTAGAGTGATAACTTTGGGGCCCATTTTGCACAGAGGTAAATGATAACACTGCCAGTAAGGCAGCAGGAAATCAGACTTTGTGATTTCCCAAGTGGTGCTGCACCTTTATATAATAGATATCAGAGCACAAATGGCCAGTGGTCTTTTACCCTTCAGGAAGGTAATCCTAAGGTTCTTTCAGGGGCTTCACTGCTGTAAACAAAGTGGTGAGACATCTTGAGCAAACATTTACAACATGCAGAGTTGTCACTTAATTATATGCTTGAGTTACAGCTACATATTGAGTGACACTAATTGCACTGAAACTGGAATATTACTAACACATAGCTCAGCTACAATTTCATTTTTGTACACAGTGTTGTTGAATAATTTCAGTGTGATTAAATGTTGAGTTGTCAAGGCATGGATTTCCTAAAAGAGCTGCATCTAATACAGTAGAGGCCAAGATCATGGAGAAGTATGTCTCTTTGTGGAGACAAACCTACTACCCATTGTCTCTTAGTGCAAGATGGTAATTCACTGGTGTAGATCCCTTGAATCTGGGGACACTCTCTCATTTTACCAGTGTATTTCATGGTTTTGTAGAAAACAAACACAATATGGGAAAGCTCTCTGGTGGGTTCTTTATTGCTAAAATGCAGAAGTGGTTTGCAGGAAATGCTTTTTCATTCCTTCTTCTTACACAACCAAAAACTAATTGAAAGATAATAGGGAAGAGCACTGAAACAAAGGAGACAAACACAGTAACTCTGAAGGAGAGGAAAAACAGAGGGCAAGAAAGATGGTCATGAAATTAAAGAGACGTCTTGAGAGTCCACAGAAGGGAGAGCAAAGGACACCACAGGCAAGTGAAAGACCAAGAACAGAATAGCAAGGATGGCAGAGAAATAAACAAGAAACCAAAGGGAACTGGTGAGAGAAGGTGGGCAAGGAACAAGGGTCCTGAAATAGTGAAGGTGTTTAAAAAAGACTGGCTGATGGAATACGTAAAGCTTCCAGCTTTGTCATCACCAGTCAAGTTTCTAGCTGGAAGACATCCATGAAACATTCTTAGTGTGTTTGTTACAAAAGGAAAAATAGTGTGCAAGTGTTCAGCCTGTCTGAAGAAGAAGAAATCAGGGTGGTTACTCTAACTTACGAACCAGAAGCAGAGCTCCTGGCTCACTTAATTTGAATTACCTGGAAAGAGCTGAAGCTTTTCCTCTGAAATTAATCACTTAGTTTGCCCTTTTGCTGTTACATAAATCTCAGAATTATCAGGTTAACCCTGGTGTCAAGCAGAAATTTACTTCCCTTAACACATTAGCATTCATTCCAAAACACTTCTAGAGTATATACAGGCATATCTATAGCTAGATATAAAATATAAAATAGTGGCTAATCTGCAATAATATAAGTGGAAAATAACGACATTGTCTGTATGCAAGAACTAGTAGCAGATCAAGGAAATATATCAAAAAACAGGCAGAAAGCCACCTGCCAAAAATCTCCCATCTCCATGCTCTAACTCTTAAAAGATAAGGTGAAAAAGTGTATGTACAGATAGGGGCAGATAAAAGGGGTATTACTGCAAAGTCTTTATATGAAGAAGTATATTAATAAAAATAGGTATGAAATTCTCAAGTTCCTCCATTTAAAAAAGTTCAGAAAATCCTTCCTTTTAGCTCTTGGCTCTTCAAGAGAATACTTTTCATCACTCATTAAAATACACTTTTGAAATGAAATGGCTGATCAAAAAGCATGTCTTGCTCTCCTCAGAATGAAATAGGTTTGCCTGGCTTTTGAACTTGCCTTTCAGAAGCATTGAAAAGTTATTACCAATGTTTTGGACAGTACCTCTGAAAAAAATCTTATAAATAGCTCTAAACCTTCTGAAATTACTTTAATAAACTAGGTCTGTTATATCAACATTTTATAATATTGAGCATACAAAATGCACGAAAAATGTTCAGCTTTTTTAAAAATTGAGGGGATATATTTGTTCAAATAGGTAGTATTCCACTTAGTGTCTCTTTCCTTTTCAAATGCACAATATATATACAAAAAGAACTGACAGAGCTCAAACGTGAAGCAGCAGTTTGGGGGGGGGTTTTGTATTATTTGAGGGAGATGGTTTTGTTTTTTTTTCTTTTTTAATAACTAGCCATGAACATAAAGGGAGACTGGGTTCTTCTGATGGCAAAATCTTTGATAAAGTGGTAAGCTAGAACGAGTAGTTATACTTTTTTGCCTACTTTTGGGACAAACAACAGTTTATATTCTTCCATTGTCTTAAGAAGATAACAAATAAAGTAAAACAACAATTCTATCATATCACTTTTTCAGTAATCGACTAGAGCCATAGTTGATTTAACACCTCTGAAAAACAAGAGTTCAAGAACATGCATATTTTAAGAGCATCTGATACTGGCTTCCTATGGGCCAATGTTATTTAACAGTTCTGTCAAGGTGCTATTATATTGCCTGTACTCATCAATGTAAACCTATTTCATTGAGAGCACAATTCAGCTTCAGGAAAATCTATTGTGAAATGATGGTTCCCTTGATTAATATTAGCTCTGTGTAAGCTGCAATCTAGCAAAAATAACCATGATTTACCACCTTCCACAGAACCGGTAGTTAGGGGGAAAAGCAATGCATTGTAAACAGCAATACATTAATAACGCTCTCAAAACTACTTTAGCAGTGACTAGAGTTTTATACTCCTCACCCACATTATAGTCTCACTTCTGTTAGCAGGAAGTGTCATGTGACAAAAAAACATTATAGATATGCTAAAACCAGAAGAATAGTAAGTAACTGCATTCATCAAAACCACCATTATTTAGGGGTAGTAAAACAAGGTACTTGTCTGAAATATTGCTACAGAAAGAAACATTTAAACTAGAATAAAGACTCACATATACCATATATTTTCCATACAAAATATGTAAATCTAATACAAGTCCTTTAGTGTTGTTTGATTATGGAGGCCTGATGTCAAAAGATCTGCATCCTGTTGCATCTCTTGGACAGAATTTCTCTGTGACTATTCTCATAAACCATTTGCCTAAGTGAATCAACCTAATTTCCACCTGAATCCATCTTTGGAGCTCTTACAAGATGAAGTTTCAGAGATATTCAGATGATTTGCTTTCAAATATCACTCACATTACTGAAATTTGTTGGCTAGTTTCATTTGTTCTTAAACACTCAAAACCAATCGATGCAACCATAGGCACATCACAACTACCTACCATACTTCAGAAACAAATTTCTTGTCTCTTAAGTAAAATCTCGGCATGCTAATGTCCTTCACACTACTCTGAGCTCACAAGAAGTAACAGATGGTACTGAAATTTTCCATAATCCCAGTGACAGGACATATAAGACATAGGATTGAAGCTCACTCATGTTAAAGACTGTTTCGTGTGTTTTTATGTGACGAGGAGATAGGATGAGAGGCCGATGGCACCTGCTCTTTCAGTGTCAGCCCCATCTGCAGTCTGTGTTAAAGCTGGGCTGGATCAGGTCAGCCCTCGTAAGCACCACAGGTCTGCCAGAGCTCACTTTAGGAGTACATGCCTGGACTCAATCCTAGGAGGCTGGTTCAAGCACAGCTCCTTCCATCTACCCCTTGCTATCAGGGATTCATTGAAAACTGAACTTAGTAAATTTTCTCCAAAAACGTAAGTAGACCCAGTAGACTTGGAAAGGAACATATTCTCTCATGGCTAAACAACCTCAAAGGGTTCTGCACACAGTACATTTTAAAGCATTGAGAAAAGCACACTTGATTTCCTACTATTTATTTTCAGTGAAGTCATACAAAGGGTAACTAAAGCCAGACAAAACTAAATGTCACCTGCAATACTGCTGCCATGACCATATGAGCTCAAGATGTTATTTAACAACTACATCTCCTTTTCTCTCACTAAAATGTGTATATGAATTTGAAGTACAGAATAAAGTATCAAGAGCTTCCAGCCTGGATACTTTTGGATACAGATGGTTTTTCTGAACATATTGCTTCTTCTTTACTATGAATATGAAAGCATGTTCCAGATAAAGAATCTTATGGAAAACCAAACTGTGCCAGTTGAGAGTTTAATTTGACGTTATTTGACTGGCCATTTAATTTTATTTACTTAATTTATCAGCTCAAAAGCAACAACGACAGGAAAAAGCCATATTGGGAATTATCAAACAAATAAAATTACACTTGAATTAACAAGCTGAAATTAGCTAAGTGATTTGTTGTGCAGCTAATCATCCTTGATGAAATCAGCTTATACTAATTTCTCAGCCTCCAAACCCTTAGGACCACTACAATTTTACATACTGGGAATTTGCTGGATCCTGTGCACGACCACAAATGCATCTGAAAGTCCCACTTTCACTGGGTGGTTGGTTGAACTTATCTGTGTCACAGCGACAGGAATCTGGAAGACAAAACAGGAAGACATTAATGAAATATTGAAACAGGAAAAAAGACTAAAAATAAAAGCACTGCCAAAATGAACATTTAACCAGTGTAAATTAAAAGTCTTAAGTAAATATTTTTTACAACATAGCACAATAGAACCAAGAAGTTTTTGAAGATAGAAGACATTACTGGTGTTACTTTGCATTTTATTTCAGTTTGCTTTGCATTGTTTTCATACGAACACTTAGAGGTAGAACAATTGCCAATTACAAAGCAGTAAATTGTAGTAATTTCAGTAATTTATTCCCATCAGCTGAAAAAAAAGTGGGATGATGTGCTAGTAACACTTATGGAGGAGGAGGCAATACTTCCTGTCTACTGTTGAACACAAAAACTGTGAAAGGTCAGCTTGGGATGAACATTTTAAAACTTATGACTCAGTTAACTTGCACTGAAAACTGTACGAATTTTTATCTGTAAAGAGCTCCGACATTAATGATATTAATATTTAATATGTCCTGGAATAGCAGGAAAACTATTAATGTTGTGGTAAATATGGAAAATTCTGGATGCTCAATTGCCAATATTTAGTGGAAGAAATAAAAATATGTAGATAGTCACAGACCAATTCAGCTTTACATCACAGAGCTACTGACATGGGGCAACATGGTTGCATGAAAACAAGTGTCAGGTTTGATTCCATTCTTGGGACAAGATTGTAGCTTTGGCTGATATTTGTATAGATGTTATAGAACAGAATTTTTTTAAGATGTTTGATTTAGTGACGTAGCAATTTCTGCAATATTAATATAATTAACTAGACTGACTGATCACCACCCGCAGCCATCACTAAGGAGCAGCTCAGACTGACAGTGTGTCTTTACAGCATTCAAAAGTTCTATCCGAGATTGAGAAGGGAACATAAATTTACTGCCTAGCAGTTCTCCAGATGGTACTAGCCGAGTAAAAATAATGAAATGCCTGGATCAATTAGCAAGGTTAGACATTGCAAAAAAATGCAGATATAATGCAGACAAAAAAGCACAAGGTAGAGTTTGGGGACCATGGTGTAGAAAGCAGCCATTCTGGAGGGAATCTCAGTATTGTAATGGATGAACAACGCCAGCAGTCAGAAGGGACAACTCAGTAAGAAAACTCAATTGATATGATATTTGGTTACACAAACAGTGAAATATAGCCTAGATGCAGGATGACCATTTTACTTGCACCTGAAAATTAGATCATTGCCGATCCATTACACAGATTTTGAGAAGATATATTTCTTAAAAAGATGCTGAAAAAATAGGAGAAGGAAGAATAAGTGTCATAAAAATATTTTGTAAGCTTCTCCAGTTCACAAATGCCTTTAAAAAAGTGTTAAAGTGTTCTATACATTTGAATTTTCAATGGAAAGCTGGTTAGATTACCACAAACAAGTACTACGACAGGGAGAAACTACTCAAGGGCTAAGGAGTCTTTTATTCTAGCACAGAAAGATATAACCAGAAGTTGGAAACTTCAGGCAGGTACCTTTGGAGTAGAATAAGGCACAGGTTTCTATGAGCAATTATGACTTTCTGCCAGTTGCTGCTTTCAGATCACAGTTGGATATCTTATTTTTCAAAGCTGCCTTTCAGTTAACCAGAAATTTCTAGGCTGAAGACTGATGTAACTGGATCAGGTGTTAGAAACTTGAGATACAAGGTGTTAGTTTAGCTAACCCAGCAGCTTGCTCTATCTTTACCTGTGTAAAACTACCAATATGATAGTGTTGATCAGTATTTTTCACATACCAGTAAAAAGCTGGTTACACATCCAGCGGCTGAGGATTCAGTTCTGTCTACATGTCAATTAATGGCACAATTCCTTGTATTTGAGTTAAGCATCAGTAGAACTCCTTGTTCCCAAAATACCTTTCAGCTATGTTTTTTCCCAATTACACTGGTAACTGTTTAATAGAAGCTAAATTTGAGAACACTGACAGAAAAAGTAAGTTCTGGTGAATTAAACATTGTTATAAATTTCCATTCCTTTTATTTAATTTAGTGACTGTTTTTTTAGGGGTTCTTGCATAGATGATCTGGTGTGGTATAAAAAAGGCTTGTGGCACACTGTCAAACTGACACAAAAAAGAGAGCTGGCTTGGAAATACTGCTAGCAATACATCAGCTTAAATTTGGCTTCTATCAGCTGAGCTCTGATGCAGTTATTGGAGAATGTGACAGAATGTGGCCAAAAGCCATATTTTCAAACTCTCCAAAATAAAAGACTCACTAAGTTCAGAAATAAGTCTATAAATTTTTCTGCAGTATGAAAGCTTACACAAAATAAGAGAATTATTCATAGTCTCAGAATACTGGAAAGAAAAGCTTACATTAACGATCAAAGAAGCTGCTTAAAGGATTTTGAGGAGGATACTCTAGACAAGGTATTGAAAGTTAAGTGAGAAAAAGCACTGATGAGGAGGATGCAATGGCTTTCTCTTCAAAGTTAAGAGAGGAAACAGCAGACGAAGAAGAACACAAAGTGTATCTGGAATTGGCATTAGTAGGTGTGTGACAAAATAGGCTGGCAAAATTGTCATCTTAAGGCATAAATTGCGTCTGATGCATGAAAAGGATTATACTCATTTGTATTGTGTGAATGTAAATCAGGAGAAGTTGCACTCATGTTTTCTTGAACAAGACTCCTTTCTTTTTAGTCTAGTGCCTTATCACACGTTTATTGTGAATTTTTGAATTACTGAACAAATTGCATCTTTCCCCCAAAAATTATGAAAACAGCAAACTAATTTATCTTTTTGTTCTGTTTCGTTTGTTTTTGTTTTGTTTTGGGAAGGAGTGATGGGTTCTTGTAGTACTAATGCCACAAGTGATTTTTTTTTTTTAATAAATTCATTTTCATTACAACCTGGTTCAAACCTTGAAAGTTAATAAAATTATGAATGACTCAGTGATATGTAGTACTAAAACAGGATGCAGTAGCCAAGTTGAACAGAGAATACAAAGGAAAACTTCAGGGAAAATTAGAAAAATTTGAAGCAGAAGTAACAATGGATTTTGCCAAAATCCCTGCAGGACCCTGTGCTGGGCATTCTAGTGAGAGTAAGGAACCTGCAGAATCTTTTCTAAACAAATAAGAAAATAGTAGGGTCCAGTCTAACAGAAGAAGGAGCCAAAAATTTGGATATATATTTTAGAAACAGGGCTTAGAAGCAAGAGCTTGTGTAAGCTTAAAAAAAAAAATCTTCAAACTGAAGGGCAGCCTGAGTGAAACAATCATACAGTTGGAAATGCAAAGTAGAAGGCAATCCACAAACCAGGAACACTCTCATTCTCCTGAAAAACTACAGTGTCATTATACCTGTATTTACAAAAATATACGTTAATTTTTGAGGTGTGGAAAAAGAAATTGGCAATGTGTGTACTGAGTGCCATATTACAGGTGAAATCTTTTGTAAGAGATGTCAAGATAAAATGAGCTTTTACCATATGCTGGCTGATTAGGAAACATTCAATTTTGACAGAAGGCTTGTAGTAAATATTGAAATAATTTTTGGAAAATTACAGCAAAACATAGGTAGCAAGCAAATAGCTGCTGCTCTGGATTTCTCACCTGAATGGCAAGACATGTCATAGCAGGCTGACATGTTAAATAGTTGAGCAGAGAGCTAGGAACATGCGATTGCTAATGGTTAGCAAGGGTTTTACTGCATTGTCTTCCGAGAATGGCTTTTAGCTAGAATAATTCTAAACCATCTGTTAGCTCTACCACAGACAATGTGTTCTTTTGTGTTGCACAAGTCACCAGTTTATGAATAAACTTCCCACACTAGCACTGAGGCCATTAATGTCTATGTTTTGCGTTATATACTTCAACATCAGGAAGAAGGGTATCTAGAATTTATGCTGAATCCTATGTATCATTGGGATCTGTAATCTAGAAGGCATTTTTCATCAGACTTCTCAAATTTTATTCTTTTCAACTGTGAGGTCGTATCAGAACATTATTCTTCAAAAAAGAATAAAATCGCGGCCTCTAACGTTCTTCTGAAGGAGGTGGTAAGCAGGATGCATCTACTGCCCCACTTCAAAACTGAGTCAAAGATAAGAACCAGAGTATGTTGCAAAATAATAATTAGGAACACAATAATACTGTTTATATAGGGTTTTCATTGCCAGTTTCCTAAGTAGCAATTAATTTGTCCACAGGCCTAACTGCATGAAAATTAATCAGGAGTTTTAAATTGCATAAACTAACCACCTCAAAATTCAAAGATCATTTCCATGTTCATATTTTTGATAACAATAAAAGAGGCAAAGAAATGCCAAGCATGTATAATGCAGGCAGAATACCCATTCAGATTATGGGGTTTTTTGTTTGCTTGGGGTTCTTTTGTTTTTGTTTTAGTTTTTTTTTTGTGGTTTTCTTTTTTTTGTTATTGTTGGTTTTTTTTTGGTTATTGTTTGTTTGGAGTTTTTGTTTGTTTAATTTTTGTTTATTTTTTGGGGCGTGGCTTTTTATTTTTTAGTTTGTTTTTAGTTTTCAGGAAACAATAGCAGGGTTTGAATTCTTGTTGCTGAAAACAGAGTATTTGCCTTCATGCCTAGCAAAAGCATCAATTTTATTTAAGTGCTGGCATTTAATAATTTTCATTCAATTCTGTTTCCTTTTTGGAATAGAAATTCATTCTACTACAAGTCTCTTTTAGAATTATTCTCCAAATCCACATATTGGGCAATTTTGAGCAAATATTTTAACTTTAATGATGGTTTCTAGATGACTACATAAATAGAGAGCCATTACTATTTAAATGAACAAAGAAAGCCTTTGCCAATGAAATTAAGAAAAATATCCTAAACAATTAACAAGGCCTAGGGTACCTTTGCCTAATTTGTTCTGTATTAATCATGGACAAAAAAAGAAACCAAATATTACACAAAGGAACATTAGCTCTAAGCATTAATGAGAAAAGACTATATAGAATAGTTATTTTCTTTAATAAGAAGTGGAACTCTTGAGAATTGAACTTCCGTGAAATTTAGAACATAAATGTGTATTCACTACTAATACATAAAAAGTATGCCTTTGCCAAAATTCTTCTTTATTCCTATGTTCTGCTGGCTAGTTTGCACCGTAATGTATTTCATATGTAGTAGAGGTACACCAGTAAAATTATCATGCCAGCTGATGTTTCCTGACATAGCAACTGTTTGCCAGAATAATGAGTCTGTATAAGCAAAGTAGTATTTAAAATGGGTGCACTGTAAGCAAGGTAAATTGCTAAAGAAATAAATATTTTACTTGCTATAGGACCTTGTTATATTTCAAACTGTTTTCACATTTTGAAAATTTGACTGTACAGCTCCTTCTCCTAACAATTAACTCTTCTGAAAGATATTCTGATGTCGCCATATTTCTCTTTTCTGATGGTTCAGCTCCTTTTCTATTTTTTTTTATTTTTTCAATTTTGGATAAAATTTGGAAATTTTGTGTTACTTCCTATTGGGGAAAACAACAGAATGCAGCAGACTGGGCAGAGCAACTCCTTTGGTATTCAGCAAACCTCCTCTGGGTTCCTGTCTTGGTGGTCAATGCCAGGTTTACGAGGTAGCAAACTTGATGTGGAAGCAGGAAGGATGTGAAAAAGGGACTCTCAAATTGTTTGAATAAATAAGAAATAAAATTAATTTACCTTTACCTAAAGTGCATTAGACATAAAATTCCCTAGCTGTATCTGCACTACATGTCTAATCGCTGTTGTTTTACAGGTAGACTCTTCTAGATAAACACCTGGTGTCACTAACACAGAGCCCCTGTGGGATGCTTTATGAAGCTACTGGCAACCTGTTTGCTGTATTTCTTACATGGTGCTTCAGCTTGGAGACTTTCAATGACAATGCCATGAAGATCTCTCAGATTTGCCATATATCACTGTCATTTTTGATGAACTGTGATGCTAAAATAAAATGGCACCAAAAAGACAGTAGAAATCTTGTACAACTTTTAGTCATGCTAGAGAGCACTTACACAAGTAATCTTACAGGAGTTAATGGGGCACCTGACAACATGACTCAGCACCAAGAGAAATGGCTTCAGAAGGAAGGACTTCCTCAGAAAGCAACAGATTCAGCACTGGAAAGTAAATAAATTCCTAGCCAGACTTATAAGCACTAGGACCAAGTTTAAAAAGATAAGTGTCGTGTTTGTTCTTTTCAGACAACTTGTGTCTGATCAGTGATTGGCAATTTTATTTATTTTTCCTCATTTAGGTGAAAAGCTGAGGTAGAGGTAATGGAGTAAAGGCTGCAAATAAGGAGTGTAGTTGTGGGGAAATCTCAGCCTCAAAATCCATTCCCCAAGTAATTCTGATGGAATATTCTAGTTGTAACTTTCCAAAATATTTCGAAACATCTTTTGTCAAAAGATTTACAGATCATTAGTACTATTACCACGTTAAAAAGTCTCTTTCCTTAATTATGTGCAATAGCTCTAATGTTTGGTAATTCCGTTCAGTACAGGAATAACTGTAAAGGGGGAGGGGTTCAAAGATTCAGCAGGAGCAAAAAAGCACATTATTCCGTTTGCAAATTCCAGTTTTCTGTCTCAAGATTAATGAAGAGAACATTAATAACTCCTACCCACAAAAGCAATGCGGTTTTGGAGGAAGCTTCCAGTAGTGTAATGAGAGCAAGCAGCCTGTGCACTGTAGCTCAGAAATTGTCTATCCATGGATTAGATGTCATACTTGCCTGCAATTCTAGGAATGACTTGTGGTAAAGGAGGGGCCCATTTAATCCTGTCTTCCTAAATGAATAATGTTTTCCACTACCTGACACTCTGCATCATCATTTGCTTTTGTGCAAAATGTACACAGGATACTTTCAATCTAGAGCAGCAACTTCTATCACCCTTATTAGATCAATTTTTGCACAGGGCTGGACAGTAACAGGAGTGCAGTGAATCTCATAATCAGGAATAGAAGTCTCCTGAAAATATCACCATTTTAATGTCCGAATACATACACAGTTCTTGACAAATTTATCTTAAAACTAGTGTCCTTCTGCACCTCTCTGGGTCTTGAAGGAGGAAATTTTCTGCAGTCTTTAGAAGCTTTTGCTTTTCTTTAAAAAAGTTTCGAGAACAGGAGATAACCAAAGCTTTTAGTGCTCACTCCTTTGATCAATTATAACGGAGCTCCATTGTGCTAAGCAGAGTAAAGCTTACAAGAAGTCAGATTCAAAATGCAAATAAACTGCTTTTTCACAGATGAAGACTGTAGCCTGTACCCAACATTCAGAAAAAAACCCTAAGCAGACATTGCATCAGAGGGTCTTTCATAAGACAAGGAAAGTCATGTATGTGGGCATACCAGAAGTTTCTTGTTTCTACAAAACTGATCCAGTAAGAACATCTTGCAGCAGTACTTTATCCAAGCTACAAAGAAATCTGTCTTAAGTGAAGGTATGACTGTAGAAAAACCCAGGTCTTTGTCTAGCTTTCTAGTGAAGGGCAGAGGAATGTTATTATTTCTGCTTCATTAAAGGTGCAAAACACAGACATGAAAAATGAGCCTGAAGGCTCACAAGTGTTTTATAGCACAGAGAGAAGAGAAAAGAGATTTCTCCAAGTCTGCACAACTGGTTGTATCACTAATTACAGTTTCTTACCATAAGGAGGATAACTGAGACCTGCATCTTGAAGAGAAAGTCACAGTTTGCATGCCAAACAGATTAAAATAACAAAACAAAACAAAACAAACAAAAAACCCAAACCAAACAAACCCAAGAAAACACAAACAAAAAAGAAGAAATTATTTTGTCCCTAAAGATTTAAGCTTGTCTACTTTCTGATTCTCATTTGCATGAATCACAGAATCATAGAACACCAGAAAGGGGACCTCAAGGATCACCTGCTCCAACCTTTCTTGGCAAAAGCACTGAAATTCAACTAGGTTATAGATTCCAGAGCTGCAGCAGCTCTAGAAAAAAAAAAATCACTGAAAGCATCAACTGGAATTCTGAAATACTTGGAGAAAAAAAGAAGAAATCACTCAAAGCAACAAGTGGAATTCTGAATGGAGAATGCATTGCATCTTGGAGAATGCACAAGAGCCCATTCAAGACAGCATATTGGTGCTATGAAGGCAAACCAAGTGGCCTCAATCTAAGCACATTTATCACCAAACTGATGGAAAACCTCAGAGCTAGCAATACAAACCAGTCATTTCTTGTTTCAAATATATGAACTTTGAAATATGTGAGTTGCCAAAAAAAGACAGCTGCAGGAAAAAGGTGACCTTTTAGCAATAGCCATTGATTCTAGAATATTTTGAAATAGGTCAAAATTGGGTAAACTAATTGATAAAATTAGATCCTATCTTTCAAAACCCAAGGGAAATTTACTAAAAAATCAGGAATTTACTAAATGCTTAACACTCACAACCACCCAAAAAAGCCCAGCTGAAATCCAGAATTAGCACATTTGTGTCATATTGATGGTTTTTAAGTCCATTATATGAACATCAATTTTACAATAGAATATCATTTTCATCAAAATAGTGATCTTATAAGCAGTATAATGAAATGATCTTATATAACTGATCTTTCAAATATCTTCCCCCCTCCAAAAATGTAGGGAAATTCTTGACATGTATAAAGTAATTTGTCCACTTAAATGACAATTCTCAGACCCAACTTACTTCTTTGTAGCCGAAAATGATACGCCCATCATTGAGAAGGGTGGCCTGAAAAGTGAAACTCCCCAGGTTGTAATTATCCTGCAGATGTACATGGTCCCACTGGACAACTAGCGCTGTGCCTGTGAACCCCAGAGTGGGAGTAGAGAGGCAAAAGGAAGAAAAAAATGTGAGAAATATATTAACTGACTGTAGGAAAAGTACTTAACTGCAGTTACTTGGAACAAGAATAGTGATTTGTCTCTTTTCAGCAACTTCCAGCTCCATGCCTTGAAATGCCAAAGATGTTACAAACACGAGTTGCAACTGAAATCCTCTTAAATGTAGACACCACAGTGCCACACAAGCACCTCAACTACTGCTAAAGCAAGAGTGGTCAAGTAAGTTTGAAATTGCACAAGAAATCAACAACCACTAAAGACAGGATCCAGCAGCTCAGGTGTGCTGCCATTACCACTTCTCTGCAGTGGCTTTCTTTACACGATAGACGTAAATCCTGATGACTTTGAAATGTGAAGTGCTAATAGAATTCCCTGCTTAGTAAAAGTTATTATTTCAAGAATTCAGATTCTTCCATTAACTATGCATTAATTAAATAGCTTTTTTTTTTTTTTTATGAATGGTGCAAGCCCTTGCTGATGTTCTGCAAATTGAAAAATATTAGGTGTTGGCAATAAATAAATGTAGTTTAAATCAAACTCACTAACAATTCATAGATGGGGTAAATAATGAGTCTGGTATGCAGAGATTTAGTTGCAAGAGCCTTGTTAATATTCATGGGAGTTCACTGGCTGAATATCCACTTACGACACTAAAAATATTCCTCAAGCAACTTGCATACCCTGTGAGAATGTTTTACAGATGTTGAGACACTTATCACTGAAACTGTGTTTACTGAGAATAACATTTTCATCTTTATATGCCTTCCTCAAAACCTTCTCCTTTAGGCAGTAATAGGAGTTATATGCTTTGATTCACACTTTAATTTCCTTTCTTCCTAGAATGTTCATGATACAGTACATATTCAGCTCAATATAGTTGCGATATATCCTTGAAAAATCCTTTGTTACAGATCTGTGCTGTAACTGTCATGAACACATCTTGACAGTGGTTGTCACGAAACGATGAGCATGCAAATTTTGGGTCCACACTGCACCAAGTCCAACACATTATTGTCCCTTTTGTTTTTCTATGTAGTAGATACTCATTAATTGTGCACACAGTGCACAAACTATGCATTTTTCCTTTGTGAACATATTCATTAACTACTTTCTGAATATTTGATTGTATTAAATTTTATTTTAAATGTAATTTAGCCTCTAAAATTATTAGAGCAAAATTAGCCAGAATTTCTTCTAGTCAGTCACTGAGTACTTCAGATCTATGTGCACCTCAGAATCCCAAGCTAAAATGGAAATCAGCTGCCACCCAAACGGTCGTCTCATTCCAGGGGCTTTTATGCAGATTTGTGTGTACCTAGGTTCTTTGCAGTGAACTCCATCAGTGAGGCTTTGATGGATCACCACACTCTGTGCTTGCCCACTGCAGATGCTGCTCTATGGCAGAGCACTTACTCATGGGGACAAAGCACGGATGAGTAAGAAATAAGGTGCTGAAGATACAACCTGCTCAGTTCCTTTTTACTTGTGTTAAGATAGAAAATTCTTTGCCCTAAAGCCCATGGAGCTCAAAAGATGATGTATTACACATGAAAAGGAATCCAAAATCTCAAAGAACTGTTCAACCTTGTCATGAAAGCCATGTGATACAGCCTGATACACCTGGTGTGAAGGCTGCAAGTCAGGGCTATAATGAGAATTAGCAACATCTTCTCTAGAATCTTCAGATTCTTCAAGTAAAGATGAAAAATCTCTGGCCATAATGTTAAATAATTTAAAAAGTAAAAATTATATCTTTTTCTGTTTCAAAATTCTTCATGCAAGGACTAGGATTTTCTCATGTGAGTATTTTATTGGATTTTTAACAAACAAGCGTTGCAATGACTAGATTATAAGGAAAGGTTATGACTAGGTGTAAAAGCTATAGAATATATTTTGATAACTGATCTAAAGAATAAAAAATAATATTGGAAATATGAAATGCTTTTGAACATGCTGGAAATTTTTGCTTAAATTCACTATAAATAAACATACATAAAATGGCACAGATGTACTCAAGATGATTTAGGAGTCATGGATCTCATGATATTAAGTCATGATACTAAACTCTCTAAGTTTCAACTGCCAGTGTAGTTGATCACTGAAGGCCTGAGGTAAGGCACCAGATGCCTTTTAACCACATAGGCTATGTTTCTAAAATATTGATTATAACTGACTTCAAGAGAAAAATATCCACACATTCAAGGGCTTTGAAACTTCTCACAGAGTTTCTAGTGCAACACTGCAGTTTGCCTTTTCCTCTTTCAATCTTTTTTACAAGGAACTGTTGAGAACTCTTGGTGTAGATGAGTGTATTGGATTCCAATTCTGGGACTCCATGAACACTTAGTCATTGACAGGTTTATTAACCTTATCCCTGCCCTGCTTCTGTGTGTTCTTGCTATTCCACTCCACAAATGCTGTTTTCATTTTAGGTAGTGGGCAGATGGTATTCACTATATATATTTTGAAGTAACAGGAATTTACACTGTTACGTAAGACAGATTTTTTCTTTTAAAACTGATAAGATGCACTGCTAGTTTGACTTTATGTACTTCAACATCCAGAAGACATCTGCTCCATAAAGGAAAGGCATTCATGACTCTTTAATGTGTTCTAAATTAATAATTGCTTATAGATGTCTAGTCACGTGCTTTATACAACCCCTAAATTTAAAAAAAAAAAAAAGAAAAAAAAAATTTTT